>MVGC01000086.1:0-64795 GCA_003589665.1 Aspergillus sclerotialis
AGGGAGAAGTGGGTTGAAGGTGAGGTTAGCTTTGGGATGAAACAAACGTAAGTGGAGTGGATGAGCTGAGATTAGATATGAAACTAGAGAGATTAGATAGATCAGTGGCGTCATTCTTGATATACATTCTGATCGGGGTTTCTAAGTATGTTTCTGTTTATTTATTTATCTATTGATTTGACCTGCCATATATATAGCTTTATTCTATGCTAATTTGTCTTCTTGTTGTTTATATGCAAGGTTCTTTCTTGGAATGGATATATCCAAGATGCTCGTACAGTCGCTTGGACTATACGGACTACGGCCATTCTCAGGCACGTATACCAGTGCTGGCAGCATCTCTATCCTGCAGAATGCTAGCTCTGTAGCTGCCAGTCCAGTGATGGTCCATCCGCGATATACCTCAGGGTCAACCCATAGACATAGGAGAGTCAACTCCCAGAAGCAATCACAAATGAAACTCGCTATTCTCATTAGCCTCACAGAACCTCCATAAGCCTGCCGCAACTGCTGCATCCCTCACACTGCCTAGCTCCTCATCCTTGACAGCGCGATTTATTTCCGCATATCGAACGTCCTCCTTCCGATCGCCTCCCTCCGAGCCTGTCGTCCGTCTCTTTTTCCCAACATGCGCATCAGGTCGATACTGCTCCATAATATGAATATACATATCCTTCGACACATTCTCCGCTAACCAGCGAACAATCTCCCTCCCTTCATCCTCTTTCCCAGGCATAACCAGATGCCTAAGCAACACGCCCTTCTTGGCTATACCATCCGAAGTGAAGCTCAAATCACCAACTTGTTTCTGCATAGCCTTCACACTGTCCATTGCCGTCGCGGTATAATTATCCGCCTTAAGGAGTCGCTTCGACGTACTATCCTTCCAAACCTTGAAATCGGCCAAATAAATATCCACCAACCCATCCAACAACTCCAGTGACTCCAACGAATCAAATGAACTCGTATTATAAACAATCGGCACCTTCAGTCCCATATCCCTCGCAGCAAGAATAGACAACGCAACCTGTGGAACCACATGTTCCGGCGTAACCAGATTAATGTTATGCACATTCCCCACCTGCTGCAACTTCATATACCACTCTGCCAATTCCTCGGGCGTAAGATCGAACCCCTTCCGTTGGTGCGCGATATCATGGTTCTGACAGAATACACAGCGCAGATTACACCCTGAAAAGAAGACGGACCCGCTCCCGTGGAAGCCCTGAATACAGGGTTCTTCGCCGCGGTGGGGAGCAATCACGTTGACTTTGGCGGTCTCTGCGCCGATGAGGCATACCCCTGTTTCTTTGAAGCGGTTTACGGAGCACTTCCGGGGGCAGAGGTTGCAGTTTTGGAGGTGGGCGTAGGCTAAGGAGCGCTTTTTTGCGGCGGAGACTGAGGAGAGGAGGTTGTATCGGGGGATGTAGTCGTCTAATAGGAAGGCCGGAGGGATGCCGATGAATCGTTTGGAAGTAAGGGGTTGGAGATTGCGGAAGTGGTGGTGGTTAAGGCGGGGAGAACGAAAGGTCGGATTAAGCAGGTCATTTTGGGAGGTATCTGAGATCTCCATTGCATGGATTGATCTGGAAAGAGAAAAGAGAGAGAGAATGAATTAAGAAGATGGAGAAAATCGGAGTTAAGGAAGATAAAGCAGATAAGTTTGCTTATCTCAGCAGTGGCAATCACAAGTCAACATATGCATTTATGTATTCAATCAATTCATCCATTCCATTCAACGCTTGAGGGTATAGAACATCAGTCATGATAATATACAGAAAATCGATATAGACAAAATCCATATATACAAAAGAAAGCCGGCAATCATCCTTCCTTTCGCCCATATATAACGATATTGATCAAATATACAAGACAATAACCAGGGTATCTCACAGTGTCATACACATCATCTAGCGACATCGCTAGCATAATACTATCATAATGCCAGCCCACTACCATCACCAGACCACCGGTAGAGAGCCAGTACTTCTCGTCTCCGATGTTGCTGCTCGCCAAAATCCTCTGGTACCCGACCACGGACCTGAGCCAGAGCCGAGCGCATGACTTTGCGGAAGTTTCGCTAGAGGATGTTAGTGTCAATCCGAATAACACCCTCCGATGGACGGCTTACCTGATATTCAGTATTCAAAGTCACAACGCAAGCCTCATGCGCGCGAACAATCGTCTCACACGCTCGGACTACACTCGGACTAGCTTCGCCCTGTAGCTTATCCGCAGTCAATAGTAGCAAGAAACTACCTTGTAAAAGATAAATCCCGAAGAAAAATGGCATAAAGCTGAGATCAGGGTCGTATTCAAGGATATCAGCTGCTGCCTCCGCAGCGCTAACGGCATGGCCCATTGCGGAAATGAAGGATTCAGACGAAATCCAGAGGTCGTTGTCGTCGAGTAAATTAACTGGATCCCATTTCCCTGCCAGCAGGATGTGAAGCACGTGCATGATGTGTGTTCCGTATGCGACTACCATTTTCGTGTGGACGATTGATTCCCCAACGCGCGACCCAACTGTACTGCTCGATCGGCCGGATGGACTAACGTGGTCGAGATGAGAGCCTTCCATAGCTGTGTCATTGTCTGCGAGTGCAAGGCTACTGGTGTATCGCGCTTCGAACTCTTTTAGACTCTGTCCATACACATCTAGTTGGCGGGCGACTTCTAGTGCCTGATTATCCCATTCTCCGCTGTTGCTGAAGCCAATTCCGAATTTTGGATGGGTTCTTGCGTGTTGCAGGTCGACTATCTCTCCTAAAATGGTCATCAATGGTAAGAAGTATCCGAACATACTATGTCCGGTGCACTCTAACGGGGGTCCCGCTTGTCGATAACTAGCGCTTGGAAAATCGCCCGACTGCCACAAGTCGTCATTCATCGGTTGCAGCAGACCCCCGCATTCCTTATCGAGGAGGGTCAAAGGGCGGTTGTAACAGAGGGCCAGATGACGATCGGTCGCATAGAGCAACCACCAAATACGTCGGCGTTCCTCTCGATCCTCCTCCGTCACGTTCACAACGCTACCATTGCCTTGTCCCATAGATGAGATAAGTGGTGGGTGACGCTTCGACCCATCCATGTCTGAATCACCATCACGTTCCCCATCCGTTTGTTGGGGTACGTTTGGCGGTAATTCACGCCCAAGCTTTAGTTCTCGTGCTAAAGACCAGGCAGCTGTCCACCAACGCATACTGGCTGCCTTGTATTCGCTAGCCGAGACCACCGTAGCTAAATGGACGTATGTCGCTACGTCGTCTACAGCCCCAGTCGCGCTGCTCTGCGCTCCAAGTTGATCCATGGAAACACCAAAACCTCCCAGAGCAACACCATTAATAACCATATTGGCGGCGTAGTTGGGAGATGTCTCACCCGGAGCGGGTCCGTGGATTAACGGCCGAAGCAAGCCGATCGTCAATTCAAGCAGCTTTTGGCAGATTCTTCCTCTTGCCGATGGGGGTGAGGTCAGGAAAGCGGCGTCGCTTGTCTGAGCCGCAACCCAGAGCATACTGGCCAATAAGCCAGGAGTGCATGCCCTCGGCTTGGTGGGATGTAAGAATGATTGCTTCCGAAAAACGTATCCAACCACGTAAGGGGATTGGGGGGAGAGATGGGAGGAGGATGAACTGGTGAAGTAGACGTCGAGGAGATCGCACGCAAGCGACTGGGGAATGATTGATGCAATATGCGGCAAGACGGGTTGTAGAACAGGGTATTTCAAAGGACTCGAGAATGGGGCTATGTTAAAAGCAGGGAAGTTCGCAGGAGACGGAGAGGGAAGATTGAGCCAGCCGGGAGATTGGGCTGGAGAAAGACCCAGAAAGGGGGCCGACGGGTTTTCGGCAGAGCTACCAAGGCGAAACTGATTGATCGACGGGGTATTCGTGTCATGTGGATTCAACAACGAGTAGGCACTGTCATTATACCCAGTGCTAAACCCTTGGGAAGGCAGGATGGAAGGAGATGAACGGGCATTTGCATTGGAAGGATGTAGCATTTGTAGCGACCGTAGATCCGGCATCGACATGGATGGACGATTTGAGTCATTCAAGGCAGCGAATCCACTCAACTGTATCCCATCGACACCTCCAAGGGATGGATGTTGGGATGACTGCGCATGCTGAGTATCCACCAAGCTCGAAAGCTCCGAATGTCGTAACTGAGATTGCGCTGGTGTTGTAAGGTTCCCGCCAACATCGAATGTCCCATCGTATTTCCCGTTGATTTCCTGAGACGATTGACCGTTAGGAGTCTGTCCCCTCATACCCGAAGTACTATTATTTCCCGAATTGGCATTCGACGGGGTGGCTACCGCGGCAACGGCAGCAAGATCCTTCTTAGACGCTTCCCACGTTTTTTACGTTCCCTTGCATACTCACACATCAACCCGAACTCTGTCGTAGTCAGCATAGAACAGGATAGGGCAAGGACAAAAAGTACCTACCTATACAGTGAGCGCACGGGTTCTGGCCATCGCATTTTGTCCGTAGTTGGTTGCACTGATCGCAAGCGCGACTGATTCTTCTACGCACGGGAGCAGAGGAATTTTTGCGGATGGTAGACCTCGAGTCCGCGAGGGGATCTCTTTGGGGCGGATTCTTAAATGCAGGAGACAAGTTATTCTCATCGGCGAAGGGAGGTTGATCTTTTGATTTGCGGACCGAGTCACCGGCAGCGGTGGAGACACCGCTGGCTTCACGCGACAACTGCAGTTTCTCAAGGGCATATTGCGATCCCTCGGCGAGAGTGTCTAGACCAGGAGTTTGAGATTGTGGCATTCGTGAAGACTGGGATGGGTCGGAAAATTGGGAATAGGGGATAGAGTGATGAAGTGAAGTGGTTGTTGACATGGTGTACTCAAGGAGAGAGAGAGAAGGTCATGAGAGGCTTAGCCCGAAGGCCTGGAGAAGAAACAGATGGGGTAAGAGAGAGACTCAAAACTGGGGGAACCAATCAGGGAGGCATTTCTATGTGGATATATACAAACTACTAACGTTAAGATAGGAAAAAGGGAGTAGAAAACGAGCGAAAGAGAGAAGAAGAAAAGGGAAGAAGTGAAAAAAGGCGGGGAAATACTTTGAGTTTACCTTAACTTTCCCTGTCCAATCCAACTGCCGAACTCTCCTTCACTAACCTTATTACGTCTAGCCCAACTGTTCTCGATTTTGCCTAAATTATTTGATTTATCCACTTCATATATAGGTATTGTATATATTGCATATATTGTACATGTTCTTATAATACATTCACCATATTCAATAACTGTTTTATATCACAGTAATCCCTGCTCTAGTCACTGTACAATGAATAGTTTATATATAGTACACACATCTCAAAAACGCCAAACCGCTCACATCAATCATCCCAACGCCATCTAATGCATTGATTGATTTGTCGGTCAAATCACCTCAAGAAAAGAAGTATTGACTCTGTCGAATCCGTGTTACATCCCAGGCCCCTTTGGCTGGCACTTCCGGGATCCACATAGGAAGCCATAACGTTATATATTTCTTGGGTTGCGGCTTCTTAGCCTTTGCGTCCGACTTCTTGGGTGCTTCTTCCTCCACGTCCTCTGCTTCATATCCATCTGCCTCCGGATCCGGTTGGGGAGCCGTTTCGGTCATTGCGAGGTCTGGCAACGCGCTTGCAATCGCCGGGTCATCAAGGTCCATCCCCATCGCGCCCGGTCGCCGCTCTGCCTTCTCCAGGTTCTCCGGCACATGACCAACCCTGGTTTCTCCCAGGGAATTTGCAAGAGCCAGATCTTCATCCGTGCCTCCCATCTGCTCGAAGACAGACGCCGGAGTTACCATCTCCCGCCCTTGCGCCTGAAGCTCCGGATCTTCCGATTTCAGCAGCTTTTGCCTCTTATATTCGTCCAGGAGCTCCTGCCCTCTGTTTCCTTGGACATGCTGCCGCATCTTACTGATGGCCCGGGCAATGTTGTTATTGGTTTCCATCCGAGCCAAGAACAGGTTATTCCCGTATCGGACCTTGAACTCCTCCGCGAGCCTCTTGACCACGTCGTCCGAATGCATGCGGACAAATGCTTCCCGAAGAATCTGGTTCATGGAATCGACGTCGCTGGCGTGCGTCCAAAACGAATCGTGAACTGCCGAGAATGTCAATCCCGCCTTGCGGCACGCAATGGCCGACAGCAACATGTGCGTGGCATCCAACGAGTGGATAAAATTTGGGGGGAACGCTTGGAGCTGCTTGCGATGAGACACTACGCTAGGTAAAGCCCCATCAACAATGCTCAGAGACTGAAGGCTTGTGTCAACGCGCCGAGCTTTGCGAGTCCGGTACGGTTGGACAACTGGTAAACCGAGTGGCGACGTCCATATCACCGTCGTCGTGAATTGTTCCGCGATAGTCTTGTTGATGCCCTTGCCAGCTTTGTTGTTGAGGCTCTCTTCAGTCTCTGCTTTTCGCCGACGCCTATTCGGTTGTCTGGCCGTCATAGCCTCTTTGGCGAACGCTTCGATCTGGTCCGCCGACAGAGATTGTGTAATACGGCTTGCGCACGCCCCAAGCCAGTACTGAATGTCGTGGGCCCCAGTGAACATTGTGCTCAGCGCTTCGAAAATCTTTCGAGCAATATATACAGAACCTTGTACTTTGAGTTCTTCGGAGATGCCTGGATAGTGGTCGATCAGCTGCTTTCGGACTTGTCTCATGGCTCCCATAAACGTCACGCCATAAACATTGGTCATGACGGTTTGCTTGACGATCTTTCGGGTGATTTTCCCCTCAAGTCCCTGGGCAATCGGATTGCCCTGGGCTGCTTCGTGCGCAACCTTTTCCTTGACAAACTCCGCCACACCAGTGTACACGTCTGACGGCCGGTCAGATGGTTCGAGATTCACCTGCTGCGCACCGATGGCATCGCCACCAAGCGCGGCATAGTGCTGAAGTCCATTGCAGGAACCGTCTTGATGGATAGGCAATCGAGAAAGGTACTGCGTGGGATCCGACTCACGAAGCGCATTTCGCAGCTCACAGCACGCCGCTAGGCACTGCCATGGGTCTTCTGCCTCGAGCCACCAACGTTTACCATGCAAGCCTTTGTCGGCAGAGTCCAAAATGTCATCCAAATGGTCCATGGCAAACTGCTCGCGCTCGGAAATACTAGCTTTATCGAATCCAGCCAGGTTCGCAATCTGCACTTTCAGCCATTTCAAACCGTTCTTACCAAGTGGCTTGGCTTCACTGAAGAGTAGGAGGGATCTCACGTTATCCGCACCCATCTGGTTAAGATACGGAGGCAGCGGATAAGCACGACCACGGAAATCCAGGTTATGGGGCAGATAGAACTCCTCGTTCAGGTATGCACGAGCAATTTCCATTTGGAAGTTCTGGAAACACCTGATGGAGTGATACCCTGTCCTCTGATTCTCGATTTCACGTGTGCGCCTGTGCCACTCTCTCGCAGCGCCGGGTCCTTCTTCAGGAGATGGCTTGGGCGGAAGAGGCAAGTTCGGCTCCAGCGGCGCTAAATTGGCAATGCCTTCGCCAGAGTTCCAAGCTTCAAGCATAACATCAAAGACTTCCCGATTGATGCACCATCCCGTCGTGCCGAGGATGTTCAAACCCTCGCGAACCTGCTCGAGTCCATGACTTTCCATCGCTGCGTCTATGTATGCCGGTTGTAAGGTCTCGCCTGGAGTGGTGCGCACTATATTTGTTTGGTATAGAAGATACGCCCCGTCATTCGAGCCCTCCCATGGTTTGGGCTTACATACCATGGGTAGATGGCGACCCAAGAGGTGGACAGGTGGTTCCCTGGCGAGTATTCCAACAATCGCGCTGTGCATATGGATGAGGCCAACACGCCTTCCCCACGAAATTTGATAAGAATGCTGGAATGCCGGGTGCATGGTAATTACCTCCCGTTTGGTCTTCGGGTCCTCCGTTTTAACAGGTGCCTTCCCGACTTCGAACAGAAAGCTCATCAACACAGCTCCTACTTTCGCTGCAATGGTCGGTGGCCAGGTAACAGTAGGATCCTCTTTTTGTAACTTGCGAACCAAGGTCTGCCATCGCAAGCGACCCTCCTTTTCCTTTCGTCCAGCGAGAATTTTCTTCAACATATTATGGCGCCGAACGTCGGCCCCTGTATCTTTCTTGAGGACCGCAATTGCCATTAGTTCGTCTTGAAGCTCCTTCCCGATGGTCGAAGCTAGTACAGCAAGTTTCATCCCTCTATCCATACCCAATTTGCTGAATAAGGACATCACGGTCAGAATAGTCAGTGCAGCCAATTTGTCTGGTTCAAGAGAGCGCAAAAACACCCCATAATGGTAGCGTTCCTTGTCCGCCACACTTGCCCTGGGTTTGTGCTGCGCCTCATCGATGAGTTTCAACTCTTCCTTGATTCTGGCTACGAGGTCGGTATGCCATTGATTCATCATTGGACCAAGTCGTGCACTGCTAGAAGCAATATCAATACCTGCCTTCTGTCTGTCTTCAAACTCCTTGTGCCAGCGGTCCATTGCTGTTCGAATGGAATCAGACTCGAGTTGCCGTTGTCTTCCTTGCTCGTACATCTCCCTCTTCGCCTCCGTAGAGAGTTCCGATTCGGCCGGATAAGCGATATTTGAATCTTGCGAAAATAACGCAAGGGACTCTTTCAAGGATGAGAGTCCATGGCCTTTTTGATCAACAGGTCGAACACCTGGAACATTGTCATTTGCAGCGGAGGTCTGAGGCCGCAGCGAGTCGAAATCCAAGCTTCCCATTCCCGCACGTTGCATATCAGCAGAGCAAATCTAGAGAGCAACTCTTAGCATACCCAGTGCCTAGGTAACGATATCGCCATTCAAAAAGGGGCCTTACCGTCGATAGTTCACCTAACTCAAGCTCCGAAAGAATAGGAACCGCTAGGAGTTCTTCCTCCGCATCTTGCTCCTTCGCCAGTTGCCAATATCTTCGAACCGTCCGGTCTCGCTTGGTCCCGTGAAGCATGCGTATCGCCATTTTTATCATGATGGCATAAGTGGTTGCATCTGGTTTCACACCTGCACTCGGCATATCAACTTCGAACCATTTTTGCAGTGGCCATATCAATTCATAATGCCTTGTCAAAATCATATTGGACACCATTGCCTCCAAATATCGGTTGTTAAGAGCAAGGTACTCGGGTGATCCAACGGGGTAGAAAGCCCCTAGCCGAGTAACAAGGGAAGCAGCCCGGTTAAACTGGCCAACCTTCAGTGAAATATCCAAGTTTGCTAGCATCTCGTCTTCGTTACTGTTAGTTGAGGAGTACTTTTTTATAACTTTCGGTCTTGTCTGTAAAAAGTCATCCACAATTACAAGCGAGGAAGGATCGAAATCAGATGCGGGGCTTGGGAAAAGGGAAGCCCATTTATTCGAAGCATTGTATTCCCTTCCGACAGAGTAAGATGAGTCCTCAAAGGGTACATATGACCGTCCTTGCTCAATAGTAGATTGGTCTGTAGTGGTAGCGAGATTCCGGTTCAATTGGAACGACGGTTGGCGGCAACGTTCATGCTGGTCATTTCCAAATTGATACGTTATCGGTGTCGGCCGGCTTGAATGAGAATGAAATCGCAGCGCTCCCAACGATAACCGATTCGAATGCCGTATTCGAAATGATGCATTTCTGTGACGAGCGACTCGAGACAACATGGTTCACACGCAGATTAGAAAGACAGTAAAAGTAGGTAGGTAGAAGGAGAGAAGAGGCAATTAATAATGTAAATGCACAACCATTAGCAAGAAAAGGGCACCGGCGTAGGTAGAGTTGAACAGAAGAAAAAGGATATTGTGGTAAATTAGATAGTGACTTGCTGGTAACAAGCTAAAAGATGATATATTAAAACCAGAAGACACCAGTCATCCCAAACAACTATGAACAATACAAGTAAAAGAAACAAGGATGGATACGAGTGAAGATGCAACAATTGGGGTTGATTCGAAAAAAACGCGAAGGTTCGGATTGGAAAAAATCCAGATGGCACGTGAGGTCACATGACTAAATATTGGAAGACTTAAAAAGACAATTTCCAGCTTCCTACTGTACTTTACCGATTGCTACCTAATGAACTAATGCTAACCAATTTATCCAGAAATTTGATATACCTATGCTATTGTCCTGGATCCGAGGTCATTTTCTAATGACTTCTGCCTTATACAGCGCCTTATCTCTTTTCTCTCGTAGGCAAGGAAGCTCATTGTCACGCTCTTCTCCTTCCAATTCTCACGCACAGTCATCCATTCCGATTTTGACATAATCCATTCATAATGCTGCTTAGGAATGATGTCTGTCGGACGAAAGCGCGGTGCTAATCCCTTGGGATACATTGTGAATGTGAAAGGACCCTCCCAACACAGAATGTCGTAATTCGGATTAGTACCATCTCCGGCGTGGGAATAAATATCTCCCCTATCTCTGACTGGCCACAGCTTGCTCTTCGTTTTTTCGCCCCTCGCATTATATGGAGGACGCAGAGCTTGGTCGTTCATGTCTAAGCCTCCAAGCTTGCGTTTCGTGCCTTGTCCCGGCTTGTCGGTTTCCAGAGGTTGTGACTGACTCGTAGATATTCTGTTAAGCACGCTAGGGCAAGGGGCTGACATTTCTGATTCGATTCTTGACCCTGTATCCTTTGTTCGAGTTAGCCAACCTTGAGATTGGACGATACGCTGACGATCTGCATTCGTGACTCCCCTTTGGAAGAAGCTCAACACTAGCGGAACATAATTACCTTCGTCATACTTGCCAATGCAGGGACGGGCATTGAGCAAGGAACGATGGGCCTTTGCATCCTTTCCTCGGTAGAGTTCTATAATTCCCAACCAGTAGAAGGATCGTGCAATTGCTGCTTCTTCTCCGAGTTCCTTGGCGAGATCAAGGCTCTTCTGGGCGCAGTCCTCTGCTTCGACGTCTTTGCTACCCACGAGGTGCAGTATTGCCTGGGTTAAAACGAACGAGATCTCGAGTCTAGCCATTTGTTCATCGAATTTCGCTACCAATTCATCCGTTTTCTCTGGGATATCATCAATCTCGCTATGATAATTTAGGCTGGATTTGTTGCTTGGTGGATATTCCGCTTTGGCATTGGGCAATTCCTCTCCAGTTTCAGTGCTTTCCTTGTCATTTGAGGTGGTCTCAACAGGTGGATGGACCTGTCCAACCCGTTCTGGAGTACTGACTCCACGGTGACTTCGTAGAGGCAGTTGTCCAGACCATGTCCCAGAGGTTGACTCGCCGAAAGTTGCTTTGGTTGGGATGATAGAACCTGTAGATTGGCTTTCCGATGTCGTATCCTCTTTCTGGTCAATAAAAGGAGTCATCATTTCACCTGAAGATTCCGCCCTTCACAGGCTGTAACAAGGCAGCCTTTTGGCCGATGGTACCAGTTTTGATAATAGTATTCGGGATGGATATGGCAAGTAGAAAAACAAGCAAGAAAGTAATCAAGAACAGGGAATAGTTTGTTGGAGAACAATTATAGGGATTTATATAACCCTTGATAAAAGGCCTCCCCTAACAATGAAAGGAATTAAACAAGGACAGTTGGAACGTTCCGGTATTCAGCTCTAAGAAGAAGGCTTTACTGTGCGTCTCGAAACCTCTTTGTCATCACCATGTAGACCCTCTTAGCTTTGTTCTTTGTTGAGAATCCATTGTTATATTAGTAGGGTTTCAGGTGTTTCCTAGAAATGTTTTGGGTTCTTTCCAAGTGGTACAATCACGTTGTTGGAGTACAAGGACTAACCACTGCCCAGCTGAGGTTTCTTGGTCTAGTGGCATAAGTGAACATGCTTAGACATGCCTTGGAGTAATTACGATTTGGCTTTGGAGATGGCTTAAGGGAGTTATTTCTGTTTTTTACAATGAGACAAAACCAAGATATTGCTTCCATTTCGTATCATAAACCTAATAACTGATGGTAGGAATAACAAAGCAGTAGTGTTAAGTCCAATCTATAAATCTAAGTGTATTAAAAATTACCTAGATCAAGGGATGACATGGCACCAAAAAAACATTACCAACATTACCAACAGACCGGTTGCCCATTCGTCCAAAAAGATGGATAGGAAATACTTAGTCTGTAGGTTGAACACCCAAGTAGTTCGGGAGAGACTCAGTGGACATCTGGAGATCCATTGGATAAGACCACCTGCACCTTAGTACATCAACTGTAGACAAGAAAGGAGAGACCTACTCATTTGATGCATCATCTCGTTTACAATTCCCAATAGCCTCCTTCTGAAGATACTGAGCCTTGGAGTGATACCCAGGCGTATACAGAGTCTGCGAGAAAGTCCAGTAAGCCAGATTCCACTTCTTCAAACCCATAAGGTTCTTTCCCTGAATGAAATGGGCAATTCCTCGAACTTCCCGCGCTTGGGCGTAGTTGATCAGGCACTGCTGCTGCTGGATCATTCGAAGCGCATCATCCACGAGTTTGTTGGACTCTTCATGCTTTCCACCATAATGAACCAAAGCTGCTATGAAAAGACGACACTTTAACTTATCGGCCTCTTTCAGGTTTGGCTTGGACGAGAGAACTCGCTCGGCGATAATGAGAGCCTGTTGTGGCCGCCCATTTTTCCACTGCTCTTCGGCTTCTCCGAGGAATACTGAATTTTGACAAGAGCAGAGCCAGGTATCTTCAATCCAGGCTAGGTCGGTGCTGGCTTCAACGTGTGGTTTGCGTATTTCGGTTCCTGTACGTGGGTAGGAGAGCTCGGTACGTCCAGACAGGCGTGACTGGCTTCGCCCAGTAGACTGTCGTATTCAGCAAGTTGGGTATCAAGGATATCAATGGTTTCAAGAGCAAGGTGTAAGCATTGGCATAACATTTTCCCTTCATTGGCTACTTGACTGAACAGAATGAGGAGCTCTCGGATTTCCGGCGACATATGAGGTGTAGACTTTCCTCGCAGGCGCCGTAAGACACCTTTCATTGTATTGCGCATTTTTAGTGCAGGTGATTTGTAGAATGGGGTTTGAGTGAGATGAGAATGCTAAATGTACGATTCATGATTGGTATTCTTTTATACTATACTGTGCTATATGAATGATAGAAATAAACAAGGGTCACTTTTAGGAGAATACCGTAAGAGGTAAATTCCAAAGAGCGAATCACCACTTCTCAGACTCATGTTAGCAGGACAAAGAAGACCATTCCTTTGACAGTCATTGAGTAAGTTGGAAAGTTTCAGTTTCCAGATCCTTACTACCTAGGTAACAATGGAATGCCCTCGGGGAATAAGTAAACCCGAAGAACCGATATTGCAAAACAAACATACTGACAAACAATGCAAACTATCAAGCATACAAGCAAATATTGCAAACAGAGCAAACTACGTCATCGATGGAGAGTGCAACATCCTTCGGCATTCCTTCCCCTCTCCTCCTCCCTTGCAAGCTTGATCAGTATTGGCAGATGGCCTATAATTAACTCCAACCTACTTACTACTGAGTATATGACTTGCCGGAAATGATAGTTGCAAACATTTCCCCCACCCTCCCCAAGACCGAGATGCACGCTAGACCAGGGTCTAAGCCTCTACGTCATCCTTACGCATCCAGTCATCATCTAGATCGTACCTCCTCTGCATTCCCGCCCTGCGGGGTGTTTGCAGTAGATAATTAATTCAGGAACAGTCAATTTGTCATGCCACTCGTATTCTTTAACCGGAATCGTCCAACCTTGGAACTTGTTCCGTCGGTCCATTCTTCATCTTTCAAGACCGCGGCTTGATATAACTTCCGCGTGTTCTCTTCTGTGATATCTCTTCCCCTCTCTGCGAAGTTCTGCTGGCCTCTGCAATATCAATATTACTTTTGGGCTCAAACGCCAATTCTAACTGCTTATATCTTTCTCTTTTTTATACACTCCCCTTTACTCTGGTTTCAGTTCCAGAATGTCTCCTTCAGCATTATATACCAATAACGTCGACATTGTCGACATCCGCCAGGGTGACTTGGGATCCTCATTGGTAAATGATATACACACGAGCCTTAATCCCCCAGAGGGTACAAGGCGTTCACTGCCTACGACACTACTTTATGATACCGAGGGTCTCAAACTGTTTGAGGAGATCACCTATCTCGACGAATATTACCTGACAAATGCGGAAATCGATGTACTGGAGAATAATGCCAAGGCGATTGTCGAACTGATTCCAGATAATGCGCAGTTGCTGGAGCTAGGTAGTGGGTGTGTTATCCTTCCGCTCGAATCCGGTGGCCGAAAGGACTACACGCTGTAGTCACGGTTCAGACTTTTAACAAACTCTTTAGGAACCTTCGAAAGATCGAGATACTTCTCAGGGAATTTGAGCATATGGGCAAACGCGTGGACTATTATGCACTGGATCTTTCCTTGTCGGAGTTGCAGCGCACTTTCTCCGAAATATCAACTCGCTCATATGAGCATGTTGGTTATCATGGCCTTCATGGTACATATGATGATGCCCTTGCTTGGATAAGCAATCCTGTAAATCGAATTCGACCGACTTGTATTATGTCAATGGGTTCTTCGCTTGGAAACTTTAGCCGCCCCGGAGCTGCAGAATTCCTGTCTCGTTACGCCAAGGTCCTAGGGCCGTTTGATTCTATAATTATTGGTCTGGATGGCTGTAAAGATCCGGAGAAAGTATATAAGGCTTATAACGATTCACAAGGTATTACTCGACGGTTCTACGAGAACGGCCTGTTGCATGCAAATGCAGTTCTTGGGTCGAAGACCTTTGATCTTGATAAATGGGAGGTTGTGACCCTTTATGACCGCAATGAAGGACGACATCAAGCTTTCTACTCACCGAACCAAAATGTAACCATTCAAGGAGTTCACTTTCGGAAAGGGGATAAGCTTTTCTTTGAAGAGGCTATCAAATACGACCCAGAGGAGAGGGATTCTTTGTGGCATGATGCTGGCCTTATTCATAAGTCTGAGTTTGGAAATAGCTCCGATGACTACCGTAAGCGATATTTATTGACTGTCACCCTATTAGGCATAGCTGTTGACTCGAGAATTGTTTGCACACAGATATCCATATCCTGTCTTCTGCTACTCTCGAACTACCCGTGCGATGTTCACAGTATGCAGCTCATCCAATTCCCAGTCTGGAAGAGTATCATTCTCTCTGGACAGCGTGGGACATTGTTACACGTGGAATGGTCCCACGGGAAGAGCTTTTGTCAAAGCCGATAAAACTTCGCAATGCTTTGATATTTTACCTTGGTCATACTCCAGCCTTTTTAGGTCAGCCAACTTATTCAAATTAATGCATGGTCGGTTTATAAGATGCTAATGTTGTCGGGCAGATATCCATTTGACTCGGGCTCTGAGTGAAAAGCCAACAGAACCAAAGGAATTTCAAGTGATGTTTGAGCGTGGAATCGACCCGGACGTGGAAGACCCAGAGCAATGCCACGCGCACAGTGAAATCCCTGACGAGTGGCCCCCACTCAATGATATTTTGAATTACCAAGAGAACGTCAGGAATCGACTGCGATCGACTCTCCAAAAGGCTGGTCTAAATCAAGATAGATGTCTCGCCGAAGCTCTTTGGATTGGCTTCGAGCATGAGGCGATGCATTTAGAGACGTTCCTTTACATGCTACTCCAGAGTGAAAAAACCAAAACACCTCCAGGTGTTGCCAAACCTGATTTTGAGAAATTATTCTACGAGGCAAGACAGGATGGAAAGCCAAATGAGTGGTTCACAATCCCGGAACAGAAGCTATCAGTTGGCCTCGATGTCTCTAGCAATCCTCTTCCTGCAGCCTCTTTCGGATGGGACAATGAGATCCCCAGTAGGACTGCAATGGTCCGTTCCTTCGAGGCACAGGCTCGACCTATAACAAATGGCGAGTTTGCCGAATATCTGGAAGCTAACGGAATTCAAGTAACTCCAGCATCTTGGGTTGCGACCAATTTAGTTAACGGCCATACAACTTCGCATGGGGTCAATGGCTCTACGCGTACCACTAGTAGCCTTATGTCCAAGTTCGCAGTCCGCACAGTGTTTGGGCCCGTTCCGCTCGAACTTGCGCAAGACTGGCCTGTAATGGCTTCATACGACGAATTAAACGGATACGCCAAGTGGAAGAAATGCAGAATTCCAACCTTCGAAGAGGTGCGAAGCATCTACAGCTATGCCTCTCAGCTGAAGGAAAAAGCGCACGACTCTAAGACAGACGGATACAGGTTCGTTCGCCCGAAAAAATTAAACTCCAATGCTATCTAACAACAATCACAGCAATGGAGTAACCGTCAACGGATACTCCTCAATCAACCCACCCAATCCCCGTTCCCCGGACCACCAGCCTGTACAGAACGGTTCCTCTACCAACCTGCCAGTGTTCATTGATCTCGATGAGTGTAACGTCGGGTTCAAACACTGGCACCCTACCCCAGTCATCCAAAACGGCGACAAACTCGCTGGCCAGGGTGACATGGGAGGAGTCTGGGAATGGACTAGTTCGCCACTTGCTGCTCATGAAGGGTATAAGCCTATGGAGATTTATCCAGGTTACTCTTGTAAGTCAACCTGAGTCTGGGCGTAGGATCTTTCTAACTGGCAAACAGCGGACTTCCTTGATGGAAAGCATAATGTTGTTCTGGGTGGCTCATGGGCTACTCATCCGCGGATTGCGGGTCGGACGACCTTGTAAGCTTCAAGTTTCTTGTCTGAATTGTACTGTGGCTAATGTTTTCTACAGTGTTAACTGGTATCAACACAACTATCCCTATGTTTGGGCAGGAGCTCGGCTTGTCCGTGATCTTTGATCGATTTTGTTTAATCGCCATTCTATAACACTGTGTACTCCTTAGAGTTGTTTAAGGCTCGTAGTGATTAGTATAATCGATAATGGAAGGTTATTTCCATCCACTTTAGCAACCCAACTCTTTCCGTGCAAAGGTTTCATCTAGAGCACCAGAGTCCTTGTAGCTAAATCCAGAAGTTCATTCAAGATGGATATATCGATAGTCGTTACCGTGTCCACTAGCAAATGATGAATTGATTGATGGGCAAAAGCATAGCGATGTTCCTGATCTTGCAGTAATTCAGAAAGGGAAAGCTGACTTGGGAGGAGTTCTAGTCTAGATGAAAGACACAAGTCCTGCAAAATCGAGTTGGGCACGACCAGAAAGCGAGCTCGACACCAACCAGTATCTATCATGCACTGTATAAGCCCTACAGCTTGTATTACTAGATTTTACTCCTTTGAGCAGTTAGTTCCACCGCATTCAACACCATCTAGCGAACCAACTCCAGCATACCCAAGAACTCCAACATAATTGACAAACGATACAGCCGTAATGATGTATGCACTACCCAAAAGCCCATTCCCACCAAGTCTTCTTCCATGTCCCGCCGAACCGATGATTCACACAAGCCTCCTTAGCTTTAAAAGTCCCCGCACCACTATGTCTCTGTCCATTTCCCCAAACCCGTACCGGTAACACGCCTAATCCCCCCATATCCTCCGCGTCAGAAGCATCTATCCACAACGAATCTTGTAGGTTGTGAAACGGGGCCCAGGTAATCCGCTTCCAACTGCCGACTTTCGATTCCGGTCCTAGTTCGCCGACGTCTTTGTCTTTTTCTACAGACGTAGTGATGAGTGGATGGGTCCTTCGTAGGGTTTCAGATAATGTATCGAGAATAGCATCGGTGAACATTCCCGGCCCGGAAATCTCAAGCACGGAATTCTGAGTGTATTTTCCACGCGAGAAAAAGCTATTCCGTTCATTATGCTGTTTCGTATGTGCTAGTGTTCGTACAATCGCACGACGAAGTAACGGACTAAACCGTCGCGGCGCGTATATATTATACTGAATGAATTGGTAGCTTCGAGTCCATTTCCATTCGCGGAGGAGTTGGGGAGATGCGTAAGGTTCGTCGATCTCGACCCCCAACACAAGTGAGACGGTGGGTTTTGCTTTCGACATGCTTTGGAAGAGAGGTTTCATGGAGGGACAGCCCTTGATCGAGCGCGCAGGGTAGATGTCCATATCTGCATAGTAGCCGCCGTAGTACCAGAGAATAAGGTAGCGGAGAAGGTCAGCGCGGAGGACATCGTAAGGATAGGTGTTGTAGGTGTGGAGGAGGTCGGGGATAGAGCTGAAGGTGTCTTTGATGAATTTTATTGCTGTTGTTTTGGTTATTAGCTGTATGTTTGTCAGTATTTTCTAACTGATATCCACAATATATTCGATTCAAAAAATGAAAGATAGGTAGGTAGGTACCTCATATTCCCACTCGTCATTCATAAACTCGAAATCCGAAGAATCATCACCCCGCTCTACATCCTCCCCAGGCCCTTCCTCATCCAACCGAATCTGCCATATCCTCTCCTTTGCCTCAATCGTCCCCTTGGTCTCCGACATCGCTCTTTCCTCAACAGCCCTCAATGCTGTATCAATCGTAGCCTCATAATCGTAGTCTGGGTGATCGCGAAACCGCGAATGGTACAGAAAGCGCGGTTTGTCCGCTACATCATGGTGCGGGGTGCGTTTCGCGTCTGATGCTCGTCGCGACTCGGAAAGGTGAATCCAGAGGTAGATTAGGAGTGCGGCAATTAGGAGGATGGTGAGCTTGTGGTATGTTCTGCGGAGAGATCGAGTGCGTTTGGGGAGGAATTTTATCGCCATACCTTTTTATGGCGTAGGAAGAGGAATATGGGTGATGAAAGAATGCAGAGAAGCATCGTTCTTGCTTCGGTTGAGTTCGAATTGACATCACATGATCTCTGGACCGATCCCTGTATGTTATCTTCAAGAAAGGGAAGGGAAGTAAAACAGGGCTGAACAGAGAAATGTAGATCGCTGATGTTCGCTAGTATTTTTCTTTGTTGGAAGTGATCGTCGTGTTCTAGTGGGGCGGATGTGGTGGCTGCAAGAAAGACATGGCGAGAAGCTTAGCTACTTGGCGTTCCTGCCTGATAGCCTTAGCTCGGCCTCTGGAACTGTGACTGGCAATCGAATGAATGTCTATCGTAGCATACTGAGTAGGGACTATTCCAGGCGATCTTGGTAATGCGTTGGAATTCAGCCAGCAGCTGATGGATGGAATTACCTTGGCACAAGAATTCCTCGTGCTTCTTCTTTGTCCAGTTCAACTTGAATAGCCCTAAGCGTAATTTAAGAATGGTAGAGAACAATAGGAACAATACTTATGCAGGTTGTTTGTTCTTGGTATATGTGATCGTCAGCGTTGAGGCCACTAGAGGCGCATTCCTTGTACTGTACTACAATAAATGTCCACACGTCGGACAATGACAGAATACTCTGTTGGAAATTTCTACTATATTGCCTTACTTGAACTATGATTCTAACAAAACCCAACTCCAGCACGCCGGAAACAAAAAGAATTAAGCCGAGAGATGAATCAACTAAGCTAATCAATCAAATCGCCATCGTCAGTTTCGCTCGGAGCATCGACATGCTAGCGAAGATGTGCAAAGTCAGGATCCTGCAAAGCCCGCTCCATAATCAAATCAAAAATCCTTGGACCCTCTCCCAGAGGAGGATACTCGTCGTAGTCGACATCTTCTTCATAACCGAAATCAGAATCCTCATCATATTCATCGAAATCTGGCATTTGGTACGGTGCGATCGCAAAATCCACGCTGGTTCCTTTGAACAGGTTCCTAATATCATGGAAACATTGTTCGGGGCTTTTCCCCGGTGGGATACGTTGCCCCGGAAGTTTAATGGGTGCGGTGACATCGATTGTGAGGACCTTAAAGTCGGTAAAGTGCGGGTACAGACCGTTTTTACAATCTGTCGCGATATTCCCGGCTATCTCCCGGATAGACGAGTTGCAGTCGGTGATATGGAGCATTTTTAGCGAGCGGGGGAATTGAGGGTGTGGTGGAAGAACGGCGTGTGGGAGCATGATGACTTCGAGCACGGAGAAGTCGCGGAACGAGCCAACCTTGACACAGCTAGAATTGTATTCCTCAACATTCTGGATTTCCCATGGACCCCGAGCGAACTCAACGTGGAAATGCTCGAGGGTATCTCTGTGCAGAAGAGCAGCTTCTTGTGCCTGGGCAGCGTTAAACTCCGGCACAGCTCTCAAGCTGGGCGCCCGTTGGTCGCGTGGATCCAAGCTGAAATTTTGACAGACAAAGGATTTCAGGCTCTTGCATGCCTGCATGAATTTTTTCAAAGCACCGGCGTCAATATAGCAGTGGTGGAAGGCTACATCCTCTGTCGCCAATGTTCCAGGTGCCCAAGTAAATGGGAACGATGAGTCGACTAGATTACCGTACTCAAACGTTGGAAACTTAAGTTTTGGAAGGGTCAGAAATTCCTGATAAGAAGCAATATCATATCCGGGCAATTCGCCTTCGCTTTCGAACCAGATAGACTCCAGATTGGGCAGAAAGGACGGATTCCGACTAAAGAGACGAGTGAGCGGCTTCATGAAGAGTTGACCTCCTGGTAGAGTAAGGTCACGAAGATTGGGGGTCCTGTTAACCAGTAAGGCTGCAAAAACACTGAGATCGGATTTCTCCATGGCCGAAATCCAGGTTTTCTCCTGATCACCCAATCGCAGGTCAAGGATTACGCCTTTGAAGAATTCTAAATCCTCTGCGGTGAGGCCCATGGGACCACCTAAGCCAATTGGAATAGGCAGGAAACAGATATCTTGCACATGCTCTCCGAGGTCTGGACGGCGATAGATAGTTCTAGCAAAAAGGACGGTCTTGCTTAGATCGCCAGCCAAACCAACATCATCGAAATGGTGATAGAGAAGAGGTTGGGCTAGATCGCGAAACTTGCGTGAAACCAGGCAGACATCCAGTAAATGCTGATCACTATCAATACTTCTCTCCAGTGGATTCGCGGTGCCATCTTTGGCTTTCGCGTGTCGATCCCCTCTGGGAGGCGCAGGGTAGGCAAGAAAAGAAAGAATGAGATTCAGGAGCTCTGCCGGAAGATCCTGAATGTTGACCATGATTGAATATGATGTCCAAGCTAATTTAAACTTAGGATGGATGTTAGATGATGATGCTGTTGTCACACGTCGTAAAGCGTGAAACTTTGCCAATTAAACTGTTCTGCGGGGGAAATTAGGGCTAATCCCACAAGCGCTTCAATTCAGAGGTGGTATTACCTCTCCACATTAAACACAGGAGAATTCAGAAGACGGGAAAGTGCAGATCCATGGGAAACTTGATCGGCTATAAGAACTGGGGATGGATGTTGTTTACAAAACTTTGTAAATGCAAGTACGAGCCTAAGGAGTTAAGGAGACCAAAGCTCGGTGGGTGCTGACTAATAATGGCGCCTGAGGCAACAAGAGTGCGAAGGCAGAGAGTAAATACCTTTGGTTAAATCACACATTAAGCTATTGTTTCTGACATGAATCCCCGTACCCAAGATTTGGGACTTCCACGGTGCATGTATATGCCCACACCCAAGACCCTAATGTGGTCTGAGGACTAGGTCACAGATGATGCCCTTAAAAAAAAGCTGACTGTCGCAATGATCGTTTTCTTAACCTCCGTACCTATGAAGGAATCCTCCATCGTTGAGTTGTTAGTTTGTCCAACTCAGACCCCACGCTTCCCAGAGAGAATGGACGCGCGAATGCCAATGTTGGCACCGCGAATGAACTGGAAAGAAGTAAAACCCCTAGCCACGACTCCCTGGCTGTATTAACTGCCGCATAGGCCGCATGGTCGTACCCAACGCGTATATTGGGATTGAGATATACTCCCTTCTGACTGGACAGAGGGTTATCGGCGTGGATTAGACACCATTCTGAACTTGCGAATGTCTTGAGTCTAACGAAGCCAGCCGGCAGAAATAAAAGTGCCATCAGAGTTAGCTCACTGAGTAGATCACATCGTTTAAAAGCAAGGTCTTATCATAAACAATGCCGGCTCTATGCTGCTCATACAATGGCTGCAATACCAAGTTCCGTAAGTTCGCAAGCCATGGAACGGCGACGCTCAACCTTCTTATTAGGCGTCTCGATCCATCCGTCACCTAAAACTGCAGGAGGGTTGCTAATTTCATCCTGGTGGGTTCGCATTATCCAGGATGATGCTCCGGGGAATGTCGTTCAGAGCGAGATGGCTCTCCAGCAGGCGTAACGCTCCCTTTGTATTATCCCAGTTACCACTTTTTTGTATACTGAGAAATACGTTGTCACGACCAATGACTAGATCTACAACATCCGGCATCCATGCTTCTCGTAGTAACCACTCGCATTCCAATGCATACCTGCGATGAATATTTTCTGGTCTCCGAACAACTCACGCTCGAAATTCGACTGTTGTACGAGCGCATATTGAACTCGCAAAATTTCAAACAGATTCACTACAATGGTTATTAATGCGACGGGTAATTGGAGCCATCGAGTTCTCTTGGAGAAGAAATATAAACGTTGTCTCATTATAGAACTCACATAGACAGAGAAACGGCAACTGTCGTCTCTTTGTACCTTTATTCAAAAGGGAGATTAGCCAAGATGTTTTTGGAGTGCCCCACAATAGATCAATTAAATGTCTTGTTCTATAGCTTTTTGTGGTGGTGAGCTTATTGTTTAATTGATGCCGCGTGGAAGCGAAACAAGGACCTCAACATATCCACCCAAGGAAATAGCTCGTAATTGTAAACCCATCAATAGGAGATTGTGATGTGATGGCCTATACAACCTTGGAAGGGAGCGATGGCAACCCCCGAAACCGTCCAGAATTGCCTAGGTAGGTTGTCAAATAATTGCATCCACACTCCTGCGTAGACTTCCTATTGGTACGAATTTTCCATGACTCACACTGATACCGCCCACAGGGGTCCAGTCCATCTTCAGGCAACGACAATGTTGTTGTGCCACATAATTCGACATGTCGTGGATAGATAGTTTTTGCAATTGTGAAGAGCCAGAAAGGAGCCAAAAACGAAAATTCCGATTATCGTGAAACACCACGTTGGTGATCCTCAGTGATTCCTCTCCTTTGACAGTCTTTTTATTTCATCGACAAGCACTGTCACATTGCTACCTTGGCCCCCCTTGGCACATTCTTTCCATACGCCGCCATCGCGAATGCACCAGACCGAGTCGTCTAGCCGGACAGTACAGCTGGTGGCAATTCCAAGGCCCTCGCTATATAAAGCGCTCCTCCGTAATAGTGCAATTCCACTAAGCGGAGGGTCATCATATTTATCACCAGGATCGTCTTCCTGCTGACTGGCGCAATGGTTCAAAGCGTCGAAGTCAATCCCATGTTCCCTAGCGCATCCCTCAACAAACTGACGCTCTGGAATAAGCTCATAGGAATTGATGAGACAATTCGCAAAGCCAAGTGATCGGATAGTCGGTGTACGGGGATGTGTAGAAACCCCATTGTTCTCATGGTAAGGGAGATTGATGGCGCAGAGAATCAGAATGTTCCCGATACATTCTGTCGGACCATGTTTGCAAATTACTTCTGAGGATTCATTAGAGACGCTGTATTACTGTTAGTCTCTAGAATTTCTATTCCGAAAAAGCTGAAATATCTGCCCGCGTACCTTGCAATGAAAGATAAATCGAAATCAACCCTGTCACTAATCTGCTCCATAGCAGGCACAATCAGTTGCTGCAAGCAGTCCCGAGCATCCGGACATTTGCTCATAATATGAGCTTCTAAGGGAACTTTCTTGCTCGAATTCTTAAAAGCGAGCCCATAGCCTCCATCTGGCCTTAGCGTCGACGGAGACATAGGTTCGTTATCGATTGTAAGGTCACCACAAACATCACCATCAAATCCCCTTGCCAATCCATAATTCTGAAGACGACACTTGACACGGTTGAGAATTGGAGTAAATGACCCGCTTAAAAACAAGAATACCACGGAACCCAAACCAAGAACAACCAAGATACGACGAAAAAAGCGGGAAATCAGCCGGTCTCGATGGTTTGGAGCTGGAGATCCAGGGACACTGACATGAGAAGGTCTCTGTGGTTGATAGGATGGATGCTTCATAATTAGATCTGTATGGATTGATGAGCTCCAAGCAAAGCGATTAGATACGAAGCAGTTTGTAGTGGGGAAGTTTCAAATGGTGTCATCATCTGGATGTCATGTGGGTGTACCTAAGTTATGTTGCAGTGCTTAGTCATCCTATCAACGTTGCATTGGCTTCATACACATATATTGAAGCACTGCTTAATATGAAAGGATAAGGGACATAGATATTGCCCGTTCGTTGACCTCGTCTGTTTCAACCGAGGCTTGGTTTAGATTTCGAAGTCGTTGCAAACATCCTTGTCACCTGCATTTAATAAATTGGACTTCCTTATCAGATCTACTACTATACACAGTAGCCAACAGTAGGTACCTAAGTGTTGAAAACAATGGGAGCGATATTATTGGTATCAACACATACGGAAACTTAGGTCGATTGACTAATTGCACTGTTCCTGATTACTCCGAACTCCGTATGTTAACCAATTCCAAGTTGGATAAATCCCAAGTCACTAGCCCCGCCGTATATCTAGAGAAGCACCACGAGCTACTCCCAAATTTAAATCCGATTGCTACTATGCTGAATGAAAGCACTAGCTTCGTTTATATGGGCCCTTTTCCTCACGAAGCTAGGATAGTACCTAGGCTAAATTAGGGCGACAGTACAGCCAGTGACCGCAGTCATCGCGAGGATGATCTAGTTACCAACTCTAAAACACATATCTGTTAACAAATAGCCCTGTCGGCCAGACGGCATGCATATTTTACGAAATTAGTATCTTCTGTAGATCCTGGGATTTTGGGCGACATTTCAGTTCAATTCCCCATCAAGAGTGCGACTCCTCCCACTCCTCCGATCTCGGAAGTCTCTTGACAAGAAACTGGGAGGGGCTCAAGCCTCCAAGCCACATGTTGGAAGCCGTCATATATTGTGGCGCCTGCGATTGGATATGCAAATGCTGGTGGAATTCTCGTCACGTTTCGACTTATAAATAGCATTTTCTTTTTGTGTTTCGTATTGGGGGACCAACTCAAGTGTGACCCATCCACTTTGTTAGAAAAATCCAGGCATGATCGGGAATTCGGCGAGAGCCGTACGGTTCAACGACGAGCCAGAAGGGCATGTTTCATCTCAAGTCAAGCCACAAGCGTGAATGGGCCCAATTTGGAACAATTGATTTGGGAGCCTGACCGGACACGATTTCGATCTCCCCGTGGATGCCACATGGTATGGCGACACCAGACTGGGAATAACAGACGACTGGATCAGTCGAGCTGGTTGGTGGAATCCTAAGTATATCGACCCACCAGTATATCTGACATTGGATGACTCGACTTTACGATCTTGCCTCGACTCCTCTGGGTTAGGTATGGGTCTTCGGAGGCTCATGTTTCTTCCTTCCGGTGCCAATCCATCCCCGTATGTGTATAAGGTAGGATGAAAGAGGCGGCTCGGCTGTACAGTTAGTAGGAGAATATACTAGACTAGGAAAATGTCAAAACAGATCATCCAACGTGTGGAGAGACGATCACAGATGAAGATAATTGATTCAAATATTGAAAAGAGAACAGAGAGTGATAGAGTGGGGTTGCAAACTTTAGGGTGGAAGAATAAAACAGAAAGAAGAAAAGAGGAGGAAGAGTCAGGATGAATGATGGAAGGGAAGGGTAGGTAATGATGTTGAGTGAGGGTGAAGAACTGATGGAGCCCAGAATAGGCAAATCCCGAGCAAAATAAGGCAGCGTCGCATCGTCTCGTGCCTCCCGATGGTCGCATTCCCTCTCCATCTTTCTTTCCTTCCTCCTCCCATCTTCTTCTTCTTCTTCTTCTTCCCCTTTTGACTTCTGCTTCCTAGTTTTCTCTCTTTTCTAGTTTCAATATTGTCTAACTCCGACATCCTTTTCTTTTACTGGCTGGTCCTGTCGTTCTCTATCTCTTCATTTCTTGGTTCTTCTAGCTATCTAATCGTTCATTCTAAACCTACCTATACCTCCCCGATCTACTTACTACTGTTACCAAACTCCCTCTCTACCCTCTCCGCATATACAGTCTTATCTGTACAGTAAATTGAAATAGGTGAATACACTCTTTGTTCCTTTATAATTGTCTTCTCCTATCTGTCATATTCACTGCCATTATGATTGTCGACCTTGTGTTTCCTCCGTCTCTCGCGGCTATCCCCCCCCAATTGTTGCGTTGCAGACATGCGTCACCACTTTTCTACTTTTCGTTGCGACCTCCAAGCTAACTTTTGTCATTCAATAGCCAGATGATTTTCGACGGATATCTTTGGGCAATTGATGTTACCATACTCTGAGTTAATCTAGGTGACATTCAACTGGATCTCGTTTCTTCCACCGCGTCGCACTCCTATATCGGACCGTTCAAACGCATCTCTGTATCAATTCTACCAGTCCTAATTCTCCACCTCCTATATCCTTCCTTTCCGTACGAGAATTCAAAGAACGAGAGCGAAGAGTCACCGACATTCAGTATCGTTACCAGGCGCGTTTATCTACAAATTCAAACTTCAACTCTGCATCGTTCGCCGTATCATTACGCCTCACAACCCCTCGATCCTGGTTGATTGAATAAAGCCGTTTTCCAAGCTTGCGCATCTAAATACTCAAAATGGCACCAATGAACCCGATAGCTGCCGAAGTTGATAAGAATGGCGCCCAGCATGCCGATACCCATGGTGATTTAATTGATGAAGAAGAGGATGATCTTGAGCTTAACGAGACACAAAAAGAATACTTAGCACACCGAAGGAAACTTGACGACTTCCTCGCGCCCCTGGTTGTTACAGAAGCTGTCCTATATGAACTCGCTCGTCGATTTTCGAGTGTCTACCGCCATTTAGCTTCTACCTCGGACGAACAATTTTTGCCGACCCCGGTGACTAGATTGCCTACAGGAAATGAGACTGGTCGATACTTGGCCATCGATGTCGGAGGAAGTAACTTGCGGGTTGCTTTTATCGAGTTATTAGGAGATTCTCCCGATTCGGATGTTCGTCCGACGGACGCTGGTGAGCGGTCCCGCGATACAATTCGCAAGGCCCAGAGACAACGCGTAAAGCGAACCCTCGAAAGAGCGTGGCCGATCCAGGATCATCTGAAGATGGACAAGGCAGAGGACTTGTTTGCTTGGATTGGTGACTGTATTGCAGAAGTGGTTGCGGAGAGCCTGACATCTGACGCTACCCGAAACAGCGTCCCTGAGGAGCTGGATCTAGGGATCACTTTCAGTTTTCCGATAATGTAGGTTTTGCGACGCTCAACCCTTGTTCCACAATTATCCTCAAATACATACCTCTGAGCGCATTCGGTTTCCAGAGCTAATTAGATCCCAGGCAAGAGTCCCTGGCCGAAGCCACTTTAATGCCGATGGGAAAGGGTTTTGCAATTACGTCAGATCTTAATCTCCGTAATATATTATTGAATGGCTACGAAAAGCATACAAGGCGCCCTGACGATGACGAGCCCACGTCCAAACGCCGAAAGCTTTTCGCACTCCCAAAACTTAAGATTGCTGCTATTACAAATGACACTGTTGCGACACTTGCATCCCTCGCATACGCTGTGAAATCTCTCCCGAATAGTCGTGTTGCAATGGGTATTATTGTGGGTACGGGATGCAATGCGACAATTCCGATGAAACTAAGTGCTTTGCACGAGACTAAAGCTAAACATGTGAGCTCCAGAAACCCAGGCGCGGAGGAGACAATCGTGAACACCGAATGGACCATTGCCGGCGCAGCACCACCATTAAGGGAACTCGACATCATCACTAAGTGGGACGCGGAGCTGGATCGAGCATGCGCCCGCCCTGGCTTCCAGCCTTTCGAATACATGACTGGTGGCCGATATATTGGCGAACTCGTACGGCTTATCCTGTATGATTATCTCACAAGTGTCATCGGGCTTTCCAAGAAGGAACTCCCTGCTACTCTTATTCAAGAATATGCCTTGACCACCACTTTTATTTCAGACACCGTGGCTCGTGCGCGGCAAGATCAGTCGCTCGCACTTACACTGAACCAATCCTTGCCGGCGCCTGAAAGTAGCGATTGGCGCTGGGACGCTATCACCGCAGGAGCTTTTCGAAAGATTGCCATGACCGTACAACGGCGGTCTGCCGGGCTGATCGCTGCTGCGGTTGTAGGATTGTTGGCATGTGCACGGGAGATTGAACTAAAAGTGGACAGTAATGAGAACTCTCCGCAGACCTCCAATGCCGCGTCGCCTGTCGCGTTCAATGGCACAGTTGACCTCCAAACGGAGCAAAACAACGCAGCGCAACCCACGTCAAACCCGGGAGCTTCGGGACCTCGCCCAGCACACGTCGTACCTGTTTTATCGCCAACACCGACACCGCCAGATTGGCAATCTGGCCCAGAAGAACTGGTCGTTGCTTTTACTGGTGGGATCATCCAGCATTATCCGAACTTCAAGGAAATGTGTCAGCAGTATATTGACCGGCTTATTATGAGAACTGGCCCGCAAAAGAGTGGGAAATCTGTTTTTCTACGAGAATCCTCGGATGGTGGAGTGATTGGTGCTGGTGTCTTAGCCGGTATGGTGATAGAGCATTGACCACCCTGTTATAATGTGGAATGAAAACATTTGCATTTCGCTTCTCCTGTACCCTTGCCTTCCTTTCTTTCCTTGGTTGAAAGGAACCGTTTCCTGCATCGCATACTTTTAACTCTCCTTCTTCTTTCGATAGAGAGGCTATTTCGTCATTATGGTATATGGAATTCCGGTGTGTGGCCTGGTTTCTCTTTGTCTTATTCTATTGGGCTTGTTTAATGTTTTGTTGCCCATTGAGACTGGGCCAATTTGCTTGTCTTCATATCTATCATCTATGGATGTCGTGTACACAGATGGATTAATATGCTCAATTCGATCTGATACCGTCCAGGACTAGTTGGTGGTCACATGGACTAAAAATACAAGTATTATTCTTGCATTCCGTGCTGTCTTTTAATATTCGATTCCAGGTTCATGATCGGCGATTCGCCCACAACATTGGTGCGAAGCGCGGGTGTATGCTAGTGAACGGAGAATTCACTCTTAATCTTTGCCATCGTAAGATCTTCCTCTGAAGAAGACAGCGCAGTCTGGCCAACCTCAACACACTAGATATGTATCCAGTATCATCCAGTTGTCTGTCTCACAACGCGCAATTCACTTCGAGCGCAGTTTTCGACTCAAACCAGATGCATCAATCAAGAAAGTCTGTTCCATCTAATTCAGCCGTTACCTTAACGATTATATATCTTCATTAAGACCAAGCCCCCTACCGCTCAAATGTACCGAAACATATTGTTCCTAACACTCCTCTTCATAGTATTCGGTTGCCCATCTTCATATTCTATCCCCGCAGCCCCTCCTTCGCCTGATATTGCCTCCAGTCGTTCGCGGAGTTCGGCATCGCTTTGGGAGACGGTTTTGGGTTTTGAGGCGTTTGGTTGTTGGTTGTTGTTGTTGGAGCTGGGTTTGGATCGGTTTGATTGGGGGTTTGGAATTTGGGTATTATCTGGCCGGTGTTAGTATTGAGATTTGGTTTATGGTATGGCCGATATAGGCGGAAGTTATTGAGCCTACCTTTTCTTGAATCTGATAACCTTGTACACGTCGAAGAAAGAGGTCGCAATTGAGGTTGGACTCGGATTGTTGAAGATGGACGAATTAACGCTATTCGAGATGGATTAGATAGCTCTAGACTTAATCTCATTTTCTAAATAAAGAAGATTGAAATAATCAATACACCACAGGTACTAGAAGAAAAAGGTTGGAGAAATAACCTTACTTTAGTATATCTTGTCTTGTCGTTAGCACTGACATCACTTTGTTATGTAATCATGCATATAAATTAAGTCACATGACATGAATAAAATCACGTGTAGGCTCTCACTTCTCCCCGCGATATCGTTGGGACCTCCATGTTTTAGGCCTCAACCATCTCTCTATCCATCCACCTCCCTCTCTCCCTCTCTCCAACTTTCATTACACGTCTTCCTCAGCTTCACATTCAACAGGATACGCAAAAATGAGCTCCCAAGCCTACTACGAGCTCTATCGTGGGAGCAGGTACGGCTATCAACTCTTGGGTCAACGCAGATTTGATGGATCGTGTGTCATGATATTGATATTAACTGCGTTTTTGTGATAGTCTCGGATTGTCTCTTACGGATACACTCGATGATCTAATCAATGAGGGTCGGATCGAACCCCAGCTTGCCATGAGGATTCTTTCTACGTTCGATAGGGTCATTACGGAGGTGCTTGCTGATAAGGTACGCGCGAGACTTACTTTCAAGGTATGTTATATGCTTTTGTTTGGATCGATGGATCGAATGATAGAGGGAATATGGGCGGATGAATAGGATGGGGTTATGGATTTGAGGGATGGATAGCTAATACTATCCAATAAACAGGGCCACCTCGATACCTATCGCTTCTGCGATGAGGTTTGGACCTTCCTTATCAAAGATGTCAACTTCAAGCTGGATAATCAGACCACTGTTTCGGCCGACAAGGTGAAAATTGTGAGTTGCAACAGCAAAAGGCCTGGAGAGGCTTAGGATAGCTGGCTTGGTTGCGTTTGGCTGGATTGATTTCATATGGATTATGCTGTTTCTGCTGTTTCTGAGCTGGGCTGGCGTTCGGATGCCATTGGTTTTTGCATGCTGTATTCAATAGGAAGGTTGGGATGGATATTTGGCGTTGAACGGTGGGAAGGTATTTATTTTGCATTAATGTTTTTAAGACCTTGTCGATAAAATCAAATAGATACCCGTATTAAATCTGAGTTGAATTATATGATGGATTTTGTCAATATTCCTGTAGGCTACGATCTGCAGATACTTTAGTGACGCAAATCCCCCGCGTTCTCTTATCGATCTTCCGAAACTCTCGACGCTCTTTTGCTTCTTCATTCTCTTTCACCTCCCCAACGTCAAATCTCACCACAAGCAACGTTTGAAGTATTTAAAAACCACCAGATGCCTGAATATGTCAACGTGAAACCAACCCTCATACTACCAACATGCCACGCACCCTCCCCTGGCTCACTGGGGAAAGTCGCAAAGTCAAACGCGAGTCGACGCCGCAAAAACCCCGAATAAAACCAGAACTACCGAATAACTCAGACGATGAAAAGAAGCCACATCCTCGAAGAAAATCCACCAAGGCCCAGCCGGAGAAACTGGAGTTCTTCAGATCTTGTATGCTCATGTTGTTCTCTTGTTTCTGATCGCGTAGTTTCGCTTGCTGACATCGATCGCGTCACCTAGCCCAGAGCCCACCAACGTCGCCTATTCATAGATGTCCTTCTGAAGAGTCTGTCTTTCCTGTTCCTGTGGTTGCCATGGTTGATAAAGTGCTGATATAAGCGCAGGTATCTACACGAAGGCCTCGACAACGATGATATTTATATAATGGTCGAAGATGAATTCTACTCCATTGCACAAACCTTTACGCAGCATCTCCACTACGCGGAATATGTGAAGAGGCAAAAGGAAGTCAAGAAGTTGAACGAGGCCACGATTCGGGATCTCGTACGGTCTACGGATGGGACGCCGATTTTGGAAGAAACGAGAAAGAGGAAAGAAGCTGAGGAGCTGTCTGCTCGGCAGAAGAATGGATTGGACCGATTACCGGATGAAGAGGAAGGAAGGGATGTTGAGGAGGAAATGAAGCAGGATGAATTGGAGGATGCCGAAGAGGATGCTGATTGGGAGGGAACGTTTCTGTACGATCTTATGGCGAGCCTAGGAAAGCGAGGTCTTTAGTGGGCTCAAAGGGGATTAGGTCTTCTACTCGGGCTGCTGCGGGTTTTTCTAAGCAGGCTGGCTATGGGAATAGTCAGGTGGATGCAAGTAGTCCTATTCGTTCACGAGCGAGAGATGAGGAACAGCATGACCTGGTCGAAGAAACAGCATCTGAAGACGATGACCTGGATTTACAAACTAATTTGCCAGCTCCTAAACAACAACTAAAGAGGGAAAACGGCACGAATACTAGCTCGTTTATTGCGAGAGCAAGCCCTGCGAGCACTTACTCTGCGATTGATTCAGAATCGAGGGATCTGCCTTCTATGAATGTTAGATACAGGTCTCCAACCGGTATCAAACCAAGAAAGAAAAAGCTTTTTGACTTTGACAGTTTCGACAACCTCCCTGAACTCAACAAGCCCAAATTCCCAACCCAGGAGCGGAAAAGTTCATTTCCACTTAACCAACAAGATTCGGGTGGTGACTCGAAGTCGAAAAAAGCACGCCTCAATGAAGTACCGACGTTTTTGTTATGACGACGTATGTGGTCTTCCTCAACATTGCCAGTTACTCAGGCTGAGCCTTCTGGTTCTCCGCCGTCCGGTTCTCTTCCTCCGTACATATAGGCTCCTCGGCCGCATCCGGTGCTGGCCGAGGTAGCTTGACACTCATTCTCCGAACGTGGTGCTTGATCTTCTCCCTTCTAGATGGTTGATGTTCGACCGCAGTGGATACCACTGCAGTCTTCTCCACCGACTCGTGGCTCTTAGAAGCCAATGTCCTGCGACTGAAACGTCAGAATTGGCATCAATCGGATTATTAGTACGGAAGGGTATACTGACTCGGCATCAGAGAAGAATGGGGGCAACTCCTCTTTCCTGAAGTCGGTCGGTGCGCCCTTCGGCCCCAGATGTTAGTACCATTGACCTCGGCAGGTTATTTTGGACCCAACTCACAATCTCGAGAACTCTGACACTGTTCTTGTTGCGCTGGAATGGGGACTTGATACAACGGAATATTTGCCGGAAACACTCCATTGTTGGGTATGGTATTATTATTATAATACTGATGCGGTGACAGGGTATTAAGTGGTCGGTATGTATATACACTTGACCCAATGTTATGCCAAGTATGAAGAGATGAAAAGAGTATCTCGAAGCTCAAAAGAACGAAGAATGAATGGTATATCAAACGAGAGGAATGCAACAAGACGCTGAAGAGAAAGAAAAAATAAGGGGTATAAAAAGGAACGAACGACTTGATATTAAAACAAGTATTCTTTGGTTTGGACAAGAACTATTCAAAAACGAGGCAGCCGTCGAATATATAAGCAACTTATCATTAACCCCTTCCTTCGGTACTATAATTCATCTTCCGACCCTATCACGCAGATCAATCAGCCCTCCACCGGCATGGCATGGAAGCCACCAAGACCAATTGGTTTGATTTGCTTCATACGTGACACATTCCTTCCATTCCTTGCCGCCATCCCCTGGCAGCAAGTTCCGGTTTGGGTTTGAGGTTCAGTTTCGTTAGGTAGTAGATCAGACAGCACAGCGAATGAGACACGACGGATAGACGAATGGGCTTTTTGGATCTCATAGACTTTACTTTCTCCGTTGTCGGAACTAGCCATTATGCAGGGCAAATATGTAGGCTCCTGTTTTGATACAGGAGGCTACGACAGGGTTGCAGGCGGCTGGAGTGATGATCGTCCATCCTGGCACATGCCTTGATTGCACGTCTTACTTGCGTATCCTTATTTAGTAATGTAAGCATGTGTATTTTTGTATATTGACGAGAATAAAACGGTGGGGTTGGCTGGCTGGTTGGCCGGAGATTTCTTTAGTGGCGCTTAATAGGTTTCATTCATGATCGGAGACCCTCAGGATTGGTTTTTGGATTTGACTCTATTTGATTTAAGGATGTTTTAGATGGCTATACCTTGAAATCTAGTCCAATGCAATGTTATTATGGTATAGTAATAACGATCTGGTTCCTTGGTTACCTCGTTGCTCTAGCAGCACTTGGTGGTGGCGTATCTTCACCCCTTCAGCTTCATTTATTCCTTCCTACTAAGGGATTTTATCGATCCCCTTCAGTCCACCTCAGGCCGTCTCTAAACACTGTATCCACCTTATATTCCATGGAAACTACCAGGTAACCAGGTTAACCAGGTCCTAGCTGTTCATCCAAGCAGGATATTACTGACCCACCAATAAACCCCTTGCTTCACTATGGAATGTCCCAGTCCTTCGTTCGCATTCCACACGGTGGTTCCTTACCTGGGAAACGTCACTGTCTCCCAATTATTAAACTGAAAGGAATTTAGGCTCGGTCGGTCTTGAAATTAGTCTGCTTCGCGTTATGCGCTCCGCGTTTCTAGGCGTGGTTGGTTCTGGGCTACCGTGTAGGTAGTCCCTGGTAGTTAGTTTAATTCAATTGATTAGCTAGATTGATTAGATTCTATCTTCTACCTCATCTAATATAGCCGTCTTGTCTCGAGATTTGTCACCGGTTTCGGTTCGTGATAATAATAATAATAGTAATTCGTATTTATCAAACGGACAAGATTAATTAACCTCTCATGTCTCAATGCTTCTAGGGTAATGTTCAAACGAGCAAACCTTAATGTGAGTCCTGGCAGATATCGAATTTCGAGAATTTGGAATGTTGCCCGGTTGGAAAAGGTACTTTGTCCAGTGGTTGTTGGCTGGCTGGCTGGTGAGTGGTGCTGGGCTGGATCCCAAATATGTGAGGCGTTCGTAGTATGTGCGTATATTGGATGGTGTCGAGATCGGTGTCGAAATAAATTCAAGATCGCTATTACTGTTCCTGGTTGACATTCCACGGCAGATGATTAGATTGGTATTTTCTGCGGAATATTGGGAATGGATATGCAATCGTCTATCTAGATACTTATCTGACCGACAATCTTGTGATATTACTACAGGACTACGTATCCAACAATCCCGGGATAATCCAGAAGTTTTTTTGCGTTTAGAGTTCTAGCGTCTATTCTATGTATTTCCCTAGAAACCACTGCGAATGCGTGACCATGAAGCAATTACTTGGGATAGTTCTTGAGGTGATAGCTCTTCAGCTTGACGAATTGCTCGAATCCGAATCGGCTGAGAGTTACACCCCGGCCAGAATTCTTCCAGCCGGTCCAGGCGAGATCCTACAATCATGTCAGAATTGACTTGGTTTAGAAGCAATATACTTGCACTTACCGCAGCGGGGAAGTCAGATCTGTTGACGAACACAGTTCCCGCCTCGACCTGTTCAACCAGAGTCTCGGCATGGGTTACATCCTTGGTCCAGACGCTGGCGGTTAAGCCGAACTCGCTGTCATTCATGAGTTTGATGGCTTCTTCATCGCTGCCAACCTTCATCACTGGGATGACTGGCCCAAAGGTCTCGTCGGTCATAATGGTCATATCGTGGGTTACGCCCGTCAGCAGGGTGGGCTTAACATAGTTGCCATTCGGCGGGAAGTTCTGGAAAGTGTCGTTAGCAGGGGTCTCGTCTTTGGCGCCTTTCTTAACAGCATCCGCAATATGCGCTAGCACAGTCTCCTTCGCTCGCTTCGAGATGACAGGTCCAATCTGCGTTTTCGGATCAGACGGGTCACCAACGACATACTTGCTTAGCACTTTCTTAACTTCTGCGATGAAGGCGTCGTAGATGTTCTTATGAACGTAGACACGCTCGAGAGCGCAGCAGCTCTGTCCACTGTTGAATATGGCGCCGTCGACAATCTCCTCCGCTACCCAGGCAGCGTCCACGTCATCGCGCACATACGCTGGATCCTTTCCACCGAGTTCAAGCCCGACGTTTATAAATCGATCCGACGCGGCTTTCTGGATAGCCATACCTCCGGCTACCGAGCCTGTGAAGCAGACATGATCCACTAGCGGGGATCGAACAAGTTTCTCAAGAGGCTCAAGAGATCCGCAGTGGACGTATTGGAGAACGTTCTTCGGAAGGCCAGCCTCAGTGAAAGCAGCAGCCATTTGCTCGACTATCGTTGGGGTCTGAGGAGACGGCTTCAGAATGACAGCATTCCCTGCGAGGATAGCAGGAATCAAGCTATTGACCAGAACCAGGTATGGATACTAGACAAAGAATCACTGTTAGCTCAGCCTTCCACCTAGTCTCCTACACTGGAAGAAATGATGACAACCTACATTCCAAGCAAAGAGGATCAAAACAACTCCAACAGGCTTTCTCTTGATAAACCTCCTAAACCCAGACTCGGGTTCCCCATCAACAGTGCCCTTCTCACCCAGAACCTCCTCACTAATACGATTCAAGTAATGGCTCCTCTTGATCGCAGTATTTACCTCGACGGGTGTATACGCGATAGGACGGCCCATCTGCTCGGTGATCTCACGGGCAAGAACATCTTTCTTCTTTTCGAGGATGTCCAAAGCCCTGGCAACAATGTCCTGACGCTGTTTAAGGGTCGTCGACTGAGAGAAGGAACGGAATGCTTCCTGCGCCTGTTCGGGGATGCGCTGAAGTTCGGCGGCGGAGATTTCTTTGCGGGTTATGATTGGCTGGTTCGTAGCCGGGGAGATGGTGGTGATTGTATCTGACGACATGGTTGTTTGTTTTTATGCACCTATACCAGAAAAGGATTGGATGAGGAAGGAGATGGTTACTGCGGGATGGTTTCGCTGATATACCCACGTCAATTGGCGGGGTTAAGTCACGTTATGTCCGGAATATTCCGCTGTGGTTGTTATTTTGCGGGGGTGGCCGCTTATATAACCCTAGAGGAGGAGCCACGTTGCCGAAGCATCAATAGCTGGTTACCCTTCCCTTCCCTCAAGAAAATGCTGGGAGAGAACGTTCAAATGAATACAAATGGCTCTTTGGACAATGGCAAGCACATTCAACCGCAAGTTGTTCTGTTTCCATTCTGACATATGTAACCTCCAGCTATTCCAATAGCTTAACAGCAAGATTCAGATCGAGCCGCTGTTCGGACGAATCCTTCTTCTCTTTGCCCCTTCATTTGTTGATCCGAAGACCACCAGGTACCTGCATGTTTTTGCCATTTCTTTGATAGGTAGGTAGTACCTAAAGTAGGACTTAACTAACCATGATGCAGCTTATCTTGTTAGCCTTTGCTGCTTCCCGCACATCCCATTCCGGACCAAGCGGCGGAGGGGAAAGAAAAGCAAAACGCAGGGAAAAAATAAGCTATCTATATCCTAGCTGGGGGTATTTTGGAAGGTCGAGAGATGTTTAAAAGCGAAAAAAAAAAGCAATTAGCCCGACGCGAGGCTCGAACTCGCAACCTTCAGATAATCTCTTACCAAGATGCCTAAGGCATTAAATAAGAGTCTGACGCGCTGACCGATTGTGCCAGCCGGGCTATTTACAGGAACGGTGAACCTTAGGTAAGAAATATTATATTCTTATAGAATATTTACTAAATCTCCACTTTATCCTAGCTGGAGTATTGTTGTTAAGGCTGATTAGTGAACAACAATAACCTGGCTAGGATAATTTGTAGTGGGATATTAATAATGCCTGTGAATGGAAGAGTATAATATTTAATTTCTGCTGTATCAAAAGAAGCCCGGCTGGCACAATCGGTCAGCGCGTCAGACTCTTATTTAATGCCTTAGGCATCTTGGTAAGAGATTATCTGAAGGTTGCGAGTTCGAGCCTCGCGTCGGGCTACTGTTTTTTACTTTCCTTATCTTTCCTTTTTTTTCTCGTTGGAAATTGTGATAAGCTGGGTGCCTTGGCCTGGTCCATCTCAGAGCCTGTTGAATGCCTAGTAGATAAGGCAGGAAATCATAACTTAAAGTTAGTACGAGGAAGTTGCATGGTCACATGACCCAGATTAGGGCTGACTACTGAGGAGCATCTAGACCAAACAACAAGGATGTAAAAAAGAAGGTAAATATTATCAGGGCTGTGGGAGACCACCAAATAGTCAATCAAGTCAAGCGTAATTCTGAGTTGGTATGTGACGATTTATCCGTAACCTTTTCCCCTAGGCTTGAGGTGTGTAAGAATAAGAAAAAAAGAAAAAGAAAAAGAGAAAAAGAAATTAGCCCGACGCGAGGCTCGAACTCGCAACCTTCAGATAACCTCTTTTACTGTTGCCAGAGGCACTGTAATAAGAGTCTGACGCGCTGACCGATTGTGCCAGCCGGGCTACTTATAAGGACCAGGATCCACTGATAAATAATTATCTCTTACCCAGCTGGACTTCCATTTATTACTACTTTTTAGCAGCCAACACACTTCAATACCTAAGTAATATGGAAAGTAATCTTGAAATAATGTATTACTTGTGACGTGCTCATTCAGCGTATTAGATTAAAACTATACAACCTCTAGCTGGTAGCTGTCTGACGAGAATTATTGACATGGGGAAGGAAGGAAGCCGGTAGGGGCAGTGGGATACGAAACTCATGGGTTTGTGGGTCATGTGATTCGTCATATGACCAGGCTCAGTAAACCATCCAGTTCCTACATAGTAGGTAGGCTCATCACATTACGCTAAGGTTTTTTTGTGCTACTTATTGCTTCAAGACTTATTATTATCTATCTAATATAATAAGCCTCCTTTCTACATATAATTGCCAGTGATAGTAGAAAGACAACGCTATAAGAAATTCAAGGGGCGATTAGGTACCGGAGAATATATATATAATTTCAGCAACAGTCCCCAAACTGAAAAAGAAAAAGGAGAAACGAGAGAAATTGGAGAAAATCAATTAGGTCCCATGTGAAATTAGAAGGCCATATCCATACTGAACACGAATAAATTAACCACCCCAGGATAACAACCTACAAAAGAAACCCCGACTCTATTCATACTCCCACGATTCGTATATAGCGAGAACAGAGCCTTCACATTGCGGATAGGCCGGCTTTATGATTCTATGTATGTTCCTAAAAACTGGGCATATATTCAAGGGGACCAGCTGCCAAACCGAAAATCCCGATAACCAGTCTAAACCCAACTAACACCCAACGCCAATGATGCCAGAGGAGAGTGGAGTAAAGTTGATAGCGCATCACTGAGTCGTGCATTGCGCCGGCTCATCATCTTCATCATCGTCAACCCAAGCGGAACCGCCGTGAGGGTCGCCGGCCCCGAAATCGTCCAACGTCGCCCTTGAATCGTACTGGACTTCATCGACCGTCTCGGCTTGGATCGGCGGGTCGGGCTTGGGCAACATTTCCCTGATTCTCTCCAGGGTTGCCGCGCTCGGCTTCCACTTCTCATCCGGGAACTTAATGTTGACCTCCAGGTACAGGTCACCGTGCGCATCGCTACGCTTGATGGGCATACCCTCTCCGGGGACCTTGAGAACTTGTCCGGGTGACAAGACTTCTCCTTTGGTTTTGGGGTAGTGAAGTTCAATCCCGCGACCATCAAGGTGCTTGATCACAACCCGGGAGAAACCCGTCAGTGCCTCGGCCAGATTGACATCGATGGTAGCCATGAGGTCCGCGCCAGCCCGTTTGAACACTGGGTGATCTTTTTCGACAACCCGGAAAACAAGATCTCTAGGCGGCTGATCCGGTTCTTGATCTGCTTCCCCTTCTAGCACGATTTTCTCGCCTCCTCTTCAGAGAGTTAGTATGGTAAGGTGTAGGTAGCTGGAGTATGTTGCCCACCTTGCGCCTCGCGGAATATAGAGTTCTAGTATCTTCTTCTCTTCCGTCACTCGTTTCCCCTTACATTTCTTGCATTTATCCTTTGTGTTGAAGTAGCTGCCTCTCCCATTACACACTGTGCAGGCAACGGTTTGCCGGGAGTAGAACTGTCCTCTCACCTGGAGAATCTCCTTGAAACCTGCGACAATATCAGTAGACGAACTACCACCAAGCCAGAGTATCGCACCTTGACCCTCGCAAGTCGAGCATTTCTTGGCCGTCGCCTTCTCTTTTCCACCTTTACCCTTACACAGCACGCAGATGACGTTCTTGGTACTAGCGAATCGGACCGTCTTGCCCTTGTATAGATCCTCCAAGCCGACATCATAATCCTGTTGGTCCGGGCGAGGGGGCATGCCACCCATACCTCCCATACCTCCCATACCACCCATTCCTCCCGGCATACCGCCCATGCCGCCCATGCCAAACATCTGCGCTAGGATATCATCCAAGTCCGGGGCACCGCCAGGTTCACCAGATCCGTTGAACGCACCCATGCCATGGGTATCGTACAGATGGCGTTTATCTTCATCGTAAAGGATATCGTAGGCTTCCTGGACGGACTTGAACTTTACTTCTGCTTCTTCTCGTTCGCCCTCGGGGACTTTGTCTGGGTGACTTGCAAGAGCGGCCTGTGTCCAGAGTAAGCGGAGGAATTAAGTCGACGTGATGTGCTGGTCTACCTTCCGATACGCCTTTCGGATGTCATCTTTGGAGGCGCTTTTGTCAATTCCTAGGACCTCTAGATTTCGACAAGCTGTTAGCAGGTTTCAGTATGACTGGGGGAATTGAATAAGTTCACCATAGAGGTCAATATCGGGTTGAGACACTAGATGAAGTTAGTAACAGAAGTAAGAGAAACAATCAGAGACATACTGGGAGGGAGGAGCTTTGAATGAAAGCGATTCAATCAAAAGGGAAAAAAAAAAAACAGACGCGGAGAGATGATCTGTTTGATAGATAAGTTAGATAGAAAGATTGATTATTCATCCGTCGGCCACCAGCCAATTTGAAATGTCTAGAAAACATCCAAACAAACCAATCTCTTTATTTTCTTCTATTCTGCGGATTTGGCCTTCACAAGTCTGTCGTTGGCGTGGCTAAAAAGAAAGCGAAAGGAACAGAAACATAAAAAATCGGAAGTTTCCCTGAAGATCTCCGAAATCCCGTCAAATCTTCCTTCAATGAATTCACCATGAAGCGCGCTCGACTTGCTCATCTTCCCTCGTGGATCTGCTCTCGTTGTAGATCTTTCTCGTCATCTTCTACTCTCAATGCAAGCTCCAACATTCCCAATGCGCCCGCGCGAACGCGGTTTGCTCCGTCGCCCACCGGCTACCTCCATCTAGGCTCCCTGCGCACGGCTCTATTCAACTACCTTCTTGCCAAACGGACAAATGGCCAATTCTTGCTACGGATCGAGGATACCGACCAGGTGGGATCTCTTGCGTTGTAGACAGGCATTGCGCCAGCGCTGACGGGTGAAGAAACGGACAATTCCCGGTGCGGAGCAACAGTTGTATAATGACTTACAATGGGCCGGGTTGAATTGGGACGAAGGTTAGAATATTGTACCGGATATGAGAGACGAGACCTTGCTGATATCTACAGGCCCAAATGTCGGGGGCCCATACGGTCCTTATAGACAGGTAAGTCCGGTTTCTGATATGCGAAAATAATATCTAGGTCGCTAATTCTGTCTAGTCTGAACGAACCGCTCTCTACCGCTCCCATGCCCATGACCTGATCTCAAATGGTCACGCTTATCGATGTTTCTGTTCGCCGGAGCGACTTGATACCTTAGCCAGACACCGTAATGAATCAGGGCTCCCTCCGGGATACGACAGGCAATGCGCAGACCTCTCTGCCGAAGAATCAGACGAGAGGGCAGCAAATGGCGAAGCACATGTGGTTCGGTTGAAAATTGAGCAATACCCGATGTATAATGATTTGGTATATGGCAAAACAGGGCACAATCGACCAGTCAATAAACTTGACCTCATCGATCGGGTGTATGATGATCCAATCTTGCTCAAGTCTGACGGTCATCCCACCTACCATCTTGCTAATGTAGTAGATGATCACTGTATGAAGATTACCCATGTTATCAGGGGCACGGTGCGTCTTCTCTTGTTACCCGATTGTCAAACTCAGCTGACTCAACTAGGAGTGGATGCCGTCCACTCCCATGCATGTCGCCTTGTACAAAGCCTTCAAATGGACGCCTCCTCGTTTCGGACATGTTCCTCTCCTCGTAGATCACGATCGTCAGAAACTCAGCAAGCGAAATGCGGACATCGATTTATCGTCCTTCAGGGACAAACAGGGGATATTCCCAGCCACGTTGGTCAACTTTGCAGCGCTTCTCGGTTGGTCCCACACGCGCAAGTCGGATGTCCTCAGCCTTGAACAACTGGAGCAAATAGTATGTCAGTCTGATGTCAGGAACGGCAGATACTAACGATAACTCAGTTTACGCTCAAGATCACCAAAGGCAACACCGTGGTTTCACCCGAGAAACTCTGGTTCCTTCAGAAGGCGCACGCCCAACGATTTGCAACAACTGGCGGTCCACAATTTGACGAAATGGTCGCCAGGGCTTGCAGAGCTGTCAAAGAATCCTACTCAGCTGATCAACTGTAAGTCGCACACTCGCCGGCCAGAATATCACACTAACGATTACCAGAAACCCAATCCTCCAATCCCGATCTTTAGAGGCATACATTGGGCCGCTTCTTCGTGCAGATGCTAAATCGTACACAACGGCCCAAGAATTCGTCCAGCGGAATTCGACCTTTTTCACCACGACCCTAAAGAGACCACCCTACTCTCCAGCTTCATCATCCAATGAAAAACCCTCCCCAGCGGGAGAACAAACGCAAACACAAACTCACACAGTCCCAATATCAGCCCTCCATACCGCAGCAGCGGCTCTCAGCTTTGTTCCAGAATCCCACTGGAATGTCGAAACTCACCGTTACAACATCTCGTCATACGACGGGTCAGATACAGTCATCCCGACATCTCGCTCTGAGCATTCATCATCATCCGACCCAGGAGTCTCGCCCGAAAAAGGCAAAATAGCTGCCGACAAGACATTCAAAAAAGAACTTTACCACTACCTCCGCTGGGCGTTATCCGCGTCAGCTCCCGGACCCGGAATTCCCGAGACGATGGAAATCCTAGGCCGAGTAGAGACAGTAAGGAGGTTACGGGAGGCGAAAGAGCTGACGGCGTCGATGGCCGGGAGGCCGGGACAAAACCAGGCAAAGGATGGGAAGGAGGAAGATCGGTCTTGGATGGGAAGTCTCGCTTCGAGATCGTAATTGTTATGTAGGGGATAGACGACCTGACCGGACGGTGGGTTGATTCTTTGTTGTATTATTATCTTTGTTAGATTATATTCTACTACAGTAAATACTACTACTATTTGTATACCACCTAAGGATCCCCAAACCACCTCCTAAGCTACCCCGCTAAACCACCCTGGAAGCCCTGAACCTCCCTAAACTGACGTTGGTACCCTAATAATAGATGTTAGGTATTAGGGGCCAAGAATTGTTTTATTGTTATACGCTAAAAAAAAGAAAAGAAGAAAGAAGAACGAAAGAAATACTTTACCGCTTCCAAGTTTCTAGCTATCCCAGCGTCCCTGGTACGACGTCATGTGTCTGAACAAACAACTTCGCAACGCCATTTCGATATAAAAATACAAATATACTCCTACTCTCCATAGCATTTCCCCAAATCCCACAATTGTTCAGAGCGTGCGGCTTTTAAAAACTCTTAACCCAATTTGGAAATCTAAGAGTACCGCAAGGTTGGGAGTTGGAGCGCCTCCCTTCGGGCGAATAATTTTTTCCCATTGTTTTTTTAACTTTTTTTTTTTTTAAGCTTGTTTTTAACCGTTCTTTCCTTCCTTCCTTCCTTCTTTCTTTCTTTCTTCTTTCTTTGTGTATATATAAATATATATATAAAATAATTTGGGCCCCCCTGTCGGGCGTTGTATAGGCATTTCCCCCTTACAATTGCCATCTGTTGAGATATTAATAGAGAAGAATAAACCGACACTACACTATACTGACCTTGCTATCCTACACTCATAAAGTAGAGCCACAAGAAGTTCGAAAGAACCATACCATTATCAACTATCAACAAACTAAATGACAAGAAAAGAAGTAATGACCAACAGCGCTGGCTAATATTAAACAAGAATAAAAAGAAAAGACATGCTAGACTCATACAGACACCAAATCAAAATATGACAAGCAAAAGCATGAATCAGACCGTGTACAAAAACAAGTAAAAGACAATGAAGGATACGTAGATAAGCAACTGGGAAATATTGGAACAGAGAACAAGAAGAGAATGGAGAAAAAAAGAATATCTACTGTGCCGGCCACAGCACCAATCTCAATCTGTGTTTGGAGAGGGAGGTCAGTTGACTAGGCCAGGAAGAAGGAAAAAACAAAGAAGAAGCCTCGTCGTCAGTCATCAGTAGCTTGATTGGAGGTTTCAGGAAGAGACCGGGCTCGTGGCTCTTGATTAAGAATGAATCCAAGGCAGAGTCAGAGCCCAAGGGTATATCCCCAATTTTGCTGTAAATCGTTTAGAAAAGGAATGAATCGCGCGCAGACGTATCAAAGTCGAGATCAAAAGACCGTCATCTCGTGTAGTCTTAGTCTCATAACCATATCCCTGAGCGCCTGTATTTTAGAGAAAGGAAAGAAGAAAATGTGGTGTGGAATTAATAGGTCTCCAAATCATCAGTCCATTCGGCATCACTGCCTTCTCCTCGAAGCATTCGGCCGCCAACAGGCTCAGTTGGGCTCACGCTTCGGATGCCCTTGGTTTTGCCGGTCAGAGAAATGGTCGAATCGGCGGCTAGTCGCTTCCCATGAGCTGCACGTAGTTTGGCATAGTACACGTCGCTAGCATCGGCCTCCGACTCTGACCCGTCGTCAAACGTTTCCCAGTTTTCGGACCCGGAGTTTGCTGTGTTGACCGTTGAGGAGTTGGAGGGTTGTCTAGGCGCAGGGGGAGGTGGCATGCTCTGCAGGTACGGGTTCGGACGGGGGAAAGCTTGGATAGATGAATGTAGCGACAATGATGAGTGGGACGAGTGGGACGAGTGAGAGAACCCGCCTGATCGGTGAGAAAGACTGGAGGAGCTCATGAATGATCGCTGGTTGCGATCGTCATACACATCCTCTGGACTGACCGGTCGAACAAGGGAATTTGACATGGCACTCGCACAACGGGGCGGGTCAAAGAGATAGCTACCATGGTCATCTTTAGATTCAGCAGTAAGCGCCCGCATCCTTGGGGGAGGCGCGCGTTGCGGAGGGAATTTGCCGGTTAACGTGTTTGAAGAATAGGAACCTGGAGCAGGGCGGCGGTCTGGAGAGTTACTCCCATGTGGCATGTTACTAAGAGGGACGCGACCCGGGATCTTGGAGGGAGACTTAGCTCCAGCTCTCGAGCTAGGCCCAATTGTGTTATGCTTGACCGGGCCATGTCCAGTTGGGGTTTTGGTAGCAGAGCGTGGAGGCGGGGGTCCTCTCATGGAACTTCCAGGTCGAGAAGGAGGTTGTGATTTGCCTCGGCTTGGAGGAGGACCTGACGGGGTCTTTGAACGAGGAGGGGCCTTAACAGCAGCGAGTCGCTCCAGTTCATCGAGATATCTCTGCCCATGTACCAGGAAAGGTCGTCCGAATTCATCTTCCCAATGCTCCAGTTCTTTCCGCAATTCTGCTTCGACCTTGGGTAGCTCCTTCGCAATTCTCTTTCGCATTTTCTCTTCTCGAAGCAATTTGCCTGGATCACGCTTTTCGCCCTTATTTCCGCGAGCCATGAGACGGGATGCATCTTGCTGGAAGCCGCCAGAGATTCCTGATCCGATAGAAGCGAGCGGTGCTTTTCGATCAATTCCAAGGTGGGGGCGCGTTGCTCCTTTAGTGTCTCCAATCGGCTGATTTCAGCTTCATGTGCCTCGAGCAGAGCATCACTGTAGACATCGGAGAAGGCAGGGGTGAAGTCGAGCATCTCTTCCTCCGAGAAATAAAGGCTGTCCCAGAGTTCCTGGATGCGACAACGGGCATCCTCCACAAAAAGGTGGAGGTTCTGTCTCTTGAGCTCATTCAGACGGCTCAATTCCTCTTCGAGTTCGTTGATTGTTCTAAGCCCACAGCCACGGTTTGCAGCGAGGAAGGCTTTTCGGTCGCCGTCTTCAACCCCAAAGCGCTCCCACAGTGCTTCCACAGCGTTTCTCAATTCCTTGATCTTACGCTCCCGACCCTTCTTCTCATCAAGCAGTTTCTCCCGTTTACCGACTAGGTTAGACAGGTCCGATTCGTGAAGCCCTAGTTGTTCGGGAGCCTCACGGTAGTACTTGACGATTTTAGCATCAGTCTGTACCTGCGGGGTACCGAGCTCCGCCCAGAGTTTAATGATCTCCTCACAGGTAGATTGAACGAAGGAAAGACGTCGGTGGTATTCTTCGTAAACCCTTGTAAACTCATTATCCAGAGCAGTGACATACGACGGCGAAAGATCGAAACTCGGCGGAATTGACGAGTTAGGTGCAGTAGGAGGAAGAGTGATAGCCAGGAATGAAGACTCGAGATGAGAGGAATAAGACTCAAGGGCCTCGGCAAGCTCTATTTATTGTTAGTTGGAGGTCGTTGATTATGTACTGGGTGACTGACTCTTGACTTGCTCATAGCGCTCGCGGTGCAACTTGCCGAGTGTATTATGTTTCTCTTTCAAAAACGCAATGCACCGGTTTAATGGGTAGGTGGCTTGAAGCTCATTATCATCGAGGTGGTACCGGCCATTGGCCTTTTCATCGACCAGAGAAGTCTCCATTTGGCGAATAGTAGCAATAAGCTCCTGCGCCTCTTCCAACATATGTGTTTTTTCACTAAGCAGTTAGTTAGCAATACCCCGTTGAAATGACTGGTGAACATACTCATCGACCATCTTGAGATGATTATTTAGGGTGACAGACAGAGCGCTAAAGAGCTGTACAATGTTAGCTGAGATCTAGGGTCTCAGTATGGGGAAACATACCTCGGCCTCTCGAGACTCGCGCTCATGGTTAGGAACCCCAATGTCATCAAAGATACCATGAAGCTGGGCGACAATATTGTTGACCTGCGTGGTCAAATAACTTGTATCGACAGCCATGACATGTAATCGCACGAGAGGAAACAAGACTGTTTATTTAGCCAATCAACAAACAGGAGTAAATAGGTCTGGCGACAAGCGCCGTGGTTAACAAAGGAAGTAGACAGTAGACCAAACAGAGTAAACAATAACAGTCAACGTTCAGGGTGCAGAGTTGAAAAACATCTGGGAAAGAAGGGATAACCTGCGGGTCTTAAGTAAAAGATAGGTAACGCAGGCATATGCAAGGACAACGGGAAGATGAGGAGAAAACCAAGGGGGGGAGGCGATAATTGAAGCTGAATTGCGACGCTTTCCTGCGTTGATTTAGTCTTGGCGTTGCTGGAGCAACAGCGCTGACTCAGCAGATCACCGCCCCGTTTTCTGCTGGCCCTGACTCACCGCTCTCCACACGGCTATCCACCAGATCTATTATGGATGCTCATCATCCTCTCTTCCATTCTAGATCTATCCTCTATCTCCCCCATTCTACGTCAATCCTTTCCCTTATTTCACCATGGAAACCCAGCAGCTCTGGGGTTAGTATCATCCCTTTCTCCCCCACCAGACCAAAGCCATCACTAACAAACATCAACCGCAGACCTCCCGAATCTCCCCACCCTCGTAGCCCCCGAAACCGACGCCCTCTACCAATACGATGAGGAAACTCATAGATCCCTAAACAATACCCGCCCTTGGTCCAAAGACCCCCACTACTTCAAATCCGTACAAATATCCTCGGCTGCCCTAATGAAAATGGTGATGCACGCGCGTGAAGGCGGCTCGCTAGAAGTAATGGGCCTAATGCAGGGCTACATATTATCGGAGACCTTCATCGTAACGGACGCATTTAGATTACCAGTTGAAGGAACAGAAACAAGAGTCAACGCCCAGGACGACGCAAACGAGTACATGGTTTCTTATCTGCAGGCTTGTCGCGAGGCCGGGAGGATGGAGAATGCCGTTGGCTGGTATCATAGCCATCCCGGGTATGGGTGTTGGCTTTCGGGGATTGATGTCTCAACTCAGGATATGCAGCAGCTCAGTGGACCGTTTGTAGCTGTTGTCATTGATCCTGAACGGACGGTTTCCGGGGGTAAGGTTGATATCGGTGCTTTTCGGACTTTTCCGAAGGATTACACTCCCGTTGATGAAGCACATGGTCATGATGAAGATGGTGAAGGAGAGTATCAAACGATTCCCCTGAATAAAGCAGAGGATTTCGGTGCCTACGCTTCTCAATACTACTCACTTGAAGTGTCAACCTTCAAGAGTACACTCGACAATGAGATTCTCTCTCTTCTCTGGAATAAATACTGGGTTACGACGTTGAGTCAAAGCCCGTTGCTCACGACAAGGGATTACGGAACTAAGCAGATTATGGATCTGAGTCAGAAGACGAAACGTGCTGCTACAAAGATTGAATATGGTGATTCTCGCGTGAATATGGGGAATGATCTGCAGCTTGATAGGGTCGTTAAGGATGGACAAAGGATTGTTTCCGAAGAGGTCAAGGGGCTGTTGGCGGCGGAGGTGAAGATGAAGTTGTTCCAGGGAATTGGGGAGGGTGCTAGGGCGGAGACTTGATTGGTTTGATCTATAGAAGGATAGACAGATGGCTACATACTTAATGAGATAAGACAGGTTTGCTAGGTTCGTGGCGTTGAGTGGGAGGCGTTAATGATATTTGAATCTTCATGAGATCATTACGAAATCACGCAAATAACCAAATGACCAGCTAGTATTACAACTCAGGCAGGTAGTAAAAACAATAAATCAATTCAGATCTATAAGTTCTATCCATCAATCAATCACAAGTCGAAATCAAACCAAACTCAGACCCAAATACCGAAAACGCGTTGCGTTGTGTGACAACAACACCATCCATACCTATCGCTACCATATCCTAGAGGCTAGCTTAGTATAAGCCCCTTCCCCATTGAACAAATGACAGACAGGAAAGGAGGATAGATAGGTCGGACAGACCGGAATAAAGCAACAACACAATACAGATGGGGGGAAAAACCACAAGCAAGTGCCCCAAGACTTGGAGTAAGGTACTATTTAGGCCATAACATATCATGCCAATCATTCATTATCTCCCGAAAGCTCTCATAACCGGCAACTCCAAAGACAGAAGGAAACAATAAGGCCAAGAAAAAAGGTCGGTTGGGTATAGGGATTCTTTCAGAAGATGACATCTCACGCCACCATGCCAGAGAGGTTGCAATGAATATGAGAATAGATACAATAAGAGATAAGCGAGTAAGGAGGGTAGTAGGTTAGAGTAGATCATAGTAAGTCAGGTAGGTAAATAGACAGACAGAAGGTATAAGTAGATGAGATGGACTGAACGAAGGATTCAACGATGAAGAGGTGTAGAGTAATGTCTGTAGCAGGACTGAGAGAAGTAGGAAAGAGAAAGGAGGAGCAGCAAGGAAAGAAAGCATGAGTACGGTATGGCATGTTGTCGGTATCATCAAGCGTCGGCAACAGCGAGGTGTAAATGGTATAGCCCCAGCACTATCTGAGGTTTCGAGATCCGGTAGCGACGACAAAGTAGCCAAAGCATCCATCTCATCTTGCACCAAGATGAATACCAAGACCAGGCAGACAGGAATAGCTCTCAGAGCTAGCATCCAGATAACATCAAGCCCGACAAGCACCTAAGTAGGTAGGTAGGTAAGACAAGGAGATAGAAGAGCCAGACCCAGCCATCCAAGATCCGACTCAGTTAAGCACCAAACCAGGCCGAACTAGCAGAGTTTAGTATCTCCTAGTTCACCCCAGGCGCCTCGCCAAGAAACGAAGTTGTGTCCAGACCCTTGGCCATTTTAACGTAATAGCCAATCTAAGCCCAGGTATTCTGTTCTCGGACGAAAATCCGGTAGCGTGATGACATAATTCGGTTGGAAGGGAAGCTGGCGAAGCTGGAAACTCGGATTGGGCGAACTGAGCCTTAAATCAAGCAAGTCACCGGCTGGCGAGGACGGGACCAGATTACAGGAAGCCCGATTCAGAAAGCAATCTACGAGAGGAGAAGAGAGAAGTCAGTGAGAGTTCTTCATGTTTCTCATCATGTCATGACCATGCTGCTTCATCATCATATCGTCCTTCGTAAGAATCGACTGATAATGGGTTTCATCGCCTCGCTAGAATGAATAGCACAGGGAAGTATAAAAAGAAGAAGGGAAAGAAAATATGGAGATCACCGCAATGCAGCCATGCTTGCCATAATCACGGTGTTGATCTCTCTTCCAGTAGTAGCATACCTCGCTATCTTTTCATCTTCACGCTCTCTTGGTTCCAGTGCCAAGCTCTTCTCATACATATCATGCACATCTCCAGCGGACTGCAAATTACTCAGGATGTAGTCCTGTAATTCAGGGACTGGCTGCAGAAGATACGGGACGTTCTGGTACTGCTGTATGTCGCGAATTACTTCGGCGGTTTTGGCGCGCTTGTTGAAGTTAATCAGTTCGGACGGTGTGAGGGACGGAATACCATCTTCGATGAAGGTCAGGTCTGTTAGGTAAACGCCTACAGCAGCTGGTTAGTTGGGGCAGTACTGAGTTATACGGTGGTTATACCGAAGAATGGAATGCAAGGAGGGTTGGCTAGATGCAGGGTTTCCCTATATTCGCCAAAGTTCTTCGTGCTGGCCATCAACCTGCGCATCTGTTCTAAAATGGACAATGTGCGCCCACTGACCTGAGCCCAGGTACGGCCAAGTCGGTGAATAGGTGCTGTGCCGAGGGCCGAAATGATAGAGGTCAAAGTAGAGTAATTATTGAATATGCGGCATTTCTATCAAAATTAGCAAGGGCTCAGTGAACTCCTAAGGGATACGGGACCTACATCTGCCACGTTCACAAAGTGTTTGACAACAGCCACCCGTTTCTTCACATCGGTTTGATTGAGAATCATCTCAGCGACCCAATTCGTCAATTGATTCGAGTGCAAAATCAACGCTTTGACATTACTAGCCGGCTCCGGGTCATCAGGTTTAACCTTCTTCTGCCAAGTCTTGTTCAAGCATTCGGTCGGTCGGATCTTGGAGTAGAGGCGCGATTCGATAATGGTCAACTGCCGGGCGAACTCGGTGGGATCAATATCCAGGAACTTCAGCTTCTTCATATTCTTCGGTATAATCGGAGTGGGCGCAGCGGTGGCTTGGGTGGGAACAAGACGTTTGGCGGTCGTGTCTTGACCTCGTAGTCGCTGTTCAATAACTCCCAGTAATTGGGGAGAACCAGGTGTCTTGGTCGTAGCAATGGAATCCTTAGTGAAAGCGTGAACTCGTTCCAAAAGCTTCATGTTCGACTCGTCGCCTGGCTCCATCCAAAAGTGTTCAAACCAGCTCTTCAGAATATTGACTACTCGGAACCGAATGGGTTTCTGCTTTCGATCAACCCACATCTGCATTTCATCGGGGGTTAACCCAAATGGAGGCTGAATGTTGAAGCGTTGAACCAACAACTCGAAGAGTTCTGTAGCAGTGGTAAAGGAGCGATAGGTCAGGAGGAAAGTACTATTAAAAGATGCATCAAGCTTGTCATGGCGAGTCAAGTGTTCTACCAAGCCTGCCAGCGTTCCACATTTCAAAAGCGGCACATCACCTTTGGTATCATAAAATACTTCGCCTTCATGGTCTATCTTCAAGAACCACGGGGTCTCTTCCGGCTCTCTTACCGGCTCGCGAATAGGCTCCCGAGTAATCTCTGTGGGCGGCGCTTGACCAAAGAATCTCTGCGCTTTGTTCATGTTGCGTCGCATCTTGTCTGGGCTTTTACCAATCGAATAAGTGGACGGGATACCAATTGTCTCCATCGTATCATTGGCCTGAGATTCACTGCGACTGTGTGCACCCTTGTACGGCTCGTTCTCTCCAAGACGACTATCAGCCTTAGGGGCAGAAGGTGCGGGGATCTGTTCAAGAAGTAATGACAGGGAGAATCCAATCTGCGAAACATAGTTCTCCAGCTGTCTCGTAATACTGCGCACGGCGCTCAGACGGTCATCCAGGGAATCACCCCGCAGCTCGGCCCATTCATCACCCAGAGGGGAAGAAACCGCTTGGCAGCTCAAGACAAAATCCGCAACAGCATCGTAGACCCTCTGCTTCTGCAAACTAAAATCCACCAGCTGGGGATTCTGGAAGCTGGTCCCAAGGGGTGCGAGATTGATGGACTCCACGCAGGAGATCCAAGGGCGGAAATGTTCAACGACATTGATGGCAGCTGCAGCGACCGCATCAGCAACTTCGCCTTGTTCTGCAGCAGTAACGATTTTCTTCTGGTTGAGGGACGATCGCTCTTCCAGGCGACGAATACTTCCGACGATCGACCTGCGGAGAATATCAATATGGTCCAGGAGTGCTGCATCTAGTGGAACCGACGGTTCTGCCCGCGAATCGGAACCATCCTGGACCAAAAAGGAGGTAGGGCCCGAGTCATTCAAGGAGACGCCATTGTTCTGCCAGTAGCCGCCAGAGGTGCTACCGACCACGAAGCCAGGGACAATCCGGCGAATCGAATCCCCGCGCTGTTGTCTCGCAACATCAGCGTAACCGTAAACGCCCTGCAGCACTCCATCGGCCTCTTGCAGGCATTTATTGACAGAATCAGGCCAGGCCAATCAGCCGCTGCAATATGAGACGAGAGGACTAATTTCGAAAATTTAGACATCATATCCCTGAAATGCCCATAAAGAGCCTTATTGGTCGAGATAATGGATGGATTTCCGGAGTGGTTATCAGTCGTCTCGGAGCCGGCCGCTAGTAACATGCGAAGGTGATCGGAGATGTCTTCGGCCCTCCTGACATATTCTGAGCGGTCCCCATTCAGAAGTGTTTGCCGATAAGCTTCGATGGCGTAACGCATGTTTTCGACCAGTACATGCCAGGTAAGAGGTGCTGAGAGGCCATCGTCCGCGAAATGCTGGGGAGCCTCTGAAGAGATCGAGGGTCTATGGAAGTTGCCCGAGGAAACATTGGTGCTAGAAGTTGTAGCATAGAGTTTGTGGCTCTTGCTTAAGGGGGCTTTCGATGATTGGGGGTATAGCGAATCCATTGACGTCGCCGGCGACACACCGTCAATAAGCGACTGACGCCTGCGAGACATGGAGTCATGCGAAGCAAGCATCAGAGATTCCCCCTCAGCTTCAGATGCGGATCCATCGTAGTCATCCTCATCGCGCTCAAAACCTCTCGCCATCATCTCAGGAGGCGGACGAGTCTGGTCAGGGACTAGGAAATTGGTTCGATCTCGCGGACCGGTCTCATTGGCGGAGGTGGGATTTTCAAACGGTAATTCCATAGTGCTGTATCCCGTAAGAGTATTGAAATAGAACAAACGGCCATCAGGGGTGGCTTGCGGGATCCAAAAAGCGGCTTCTTCTTGATCTTTCGGACCGGCGCCCTCGATAGGTAAGATAGGCTGAGAATCACGAGGGTTGCCTTCGGAGTCGAGTTCCTCGCCATCGCGCGCCCCGTCGTAATCATCATCGACGCCAGACTCCGCACTCACGTCGGTATCGTCGTGAGCATAGGACTCCTCCTCGCCCAGATCGCGTGGGTCGGTGACCACGGCACAGTAATTACTAGGAAACCAACCACGGACGCTATTATTGATAACACCATCCCACCAGCCGGTCTCTAGCTGATTAAGAACCTGGATAATGTCGCCCCTTCGAAAACTGAGACTAGTATGGTCATCTGCATCGTAATCGTACATAGCGCGAACGAAAAGAGCGGGGGGGGGCTCGGGGCTTGGCGTAAATGTCCGGGCGTTGGCCATTTTCACGGGGGAGGGTTGGCGCTTGGGAGATGACTGGGAGGGATCAAGGTGATGAGAGAGGCTGTTCCCTCGACTGCGATTCCGGGGAACGGTGGTGGGGGTGGGCGCACGTTCATCGGGATACTCGACGGCGGTCGCAAAAGTTCCAGACTTTGAGACCAAGGTCGGACCGTTGTGGCCCGGCAGCGACTCTGCCATATGCGGGACATACATTTGGGAGGGGGGTTAACGGGAGAACTGACTGATGATCCCAGGAGGTGGGAGAGTTAAAAGACCATGACTGGGATTGAGTGATCAGAGAATTATCAGGGGGGGGCGAATTGATTAGCTGATGTGGAGGAGTGGCAAGAAGTCAAAGTAAACGGGGAAGAAAAGAATGGAGAATAATATAGAAAATAAATCAAGACAATGAAGAAGAGGAAAAAATGAGGGAGAGAGGATGTGATGAAGGAATGGAAGGATGGATGTGGATGGATTAGGATGGACATGGAGTAAGTTGTGACAGGCAGGATTTTAAGGAGGGGAAAAGACGAAGTCCGTCCATTTCTTTCTCTCTCCTAAACTCACCTTTACTCTTCCGGGTGGCTCTTCCCCGTCCCCCCCTAACGTCCCTGACGGGGGCCCTTTTATTGGGGAGTTTCGGGCCTCGCTGGTCGCTATTCTCCTTCTTAGCTTTTCCATGTTAATCATTAATGTTATAACAGGTATAATTAACCTGCTATCTCAATCCATCTGTCCTATTTCATTTATCCCCTACTTTATCCTACCATATCCTACTTGGGTACTTGATCTGTATCAACCAACAGAGTACATCTACCAGTAATCACCAACAACATCTGCTGACAATCAACCCCCTCCCTCTCTCTCCTCCTATACTGTTCCCTCTGGGTCACATCATGTCGTATATCTACTCAACCCAATGAACGCCACCGGATACATGGTAGTAATCCATTCATCAAGGAATCAATCAAATCAACTCAACCCATGCGGGACATCCAACAGCTGGTCCAATCCTATCTTTGCTTACTACAACCGATGAACCAGCTGCAGGTAAGGTAATTAATTAATTTCCTCCTCCGACGTCGTATACACAGTATCTACCCGACTAGTGTAAGACTAAGCTAGACTGGACTAGCTGTCTACGAGGGTACTCAACCACCACCCCAGTCCTGCTCGCATGGCATGACATGACATGGTATGTACGCTCACATACCTGCACCCCCGCACTCGCATGTTCATCTATCCATCTTTTATTCGGTGTCGAGTCCAGTTGGAGACACTAGTGCCCTTCTCCCTTCCCCCTGGGATACTGATTACTGTGAGTGTTCGTTAGGTAGTACACAGTGTAAGCTATAGTACAAATACTACTCACTGGTTTCTAGAGTGACTCAAGTTCGGGGGAATGGAGTTGTATCTGGTCTGGTGCTAGAATCTGTCTTCCTGGTGGGTTATGTGGTGGTTTTCCTGGTCATTTCCCGCCACGGTTATGTTGATTACTTGTTTATGGTCTGTGGTTGGATTGCTATTATTATAGATGATAATGGGTTGCTCAGGCGTAAATTATATAGATGGCATGGAGTGGGATAGGCAAGTCTATTGCTCAACGACGAGTGAGGACTTGGGAACTCGGATATATATATGTGAATGAAATGAGCTGATGAGACTACGTATTCTCTGAGTACAAGGGTGACCCTCCTTAGGTGAGTCAGACATTGCTAGCATTGTAAGAGAAGAATATAATGTCGATTATAATGCTCAATGGGTGTCCTTGGTGTATTTTCCCTATAGCAGCAATTCCTTAGGCTGCATATATAGGCTAGTAGACTTGATTATTGAACTGTTGCAAACCGAAATAATGCTATCAATTCAAGACTAAATACTACCTAAAAAGAGTAACGACGTATACTTACTCACCTATGAGAATGTAGGTAAAAATATACAAACATTTCATCTAGTAATTGTTTACTATATATCTACACCAGTAAGTAACCTGGCTGCCTATGGCTTATGTAACCAATAGCACACGGAATAACTCCCTCCGAAACCCGACTTACATAATCAACAATACAAGCCCAACCTTAAACCAACCAGAGGAAAACATTATCAATCGCAGCAGATCGGACATTACCAAACTCCACCCGCACATCCACATCCACCAGCCACCAGACAATTCCAGCAATCGGACTTGCCCCTCAGCGTAAAGCTCTTGGCCAAGGATGATCCCCGATCCTCCTTTGTTTCCTCGCTTCTCTCCCCCTTTCCCCCCTTTTTGCGTTGCTTGCCTTCCTGGGAATTTCCCCCTACTCCGAGCACATCAACTACCAACGACGAGCGTATCAGATTCCAGCTTCTGCCTTCGAGAAACTTTCTGGCGTAATTTTCGGGTGGAGATGAGTTCAGATCGGTAAGGGGTTCCAGATGGTTGGTGTCGTTTCTTCTTTCTTTTCCTTTTTTTTTTTACTCCTTCGCCGTTTCAGCGACCCGTTTATTCTGTAGACGTGTCTGATTTGGTGTGATTTACAGTACGGTATTGGTAAAGTACCTTACAGCTTAGGGCTATCCGAGTTTGTCTTTGTTGTCAAGTCAATCATCGCAGTTCAAAAAGCGGTCACTTTGCCGCCGGAGAAGAAGGGATCATCACCGATTCTTCGTTAGTTAGGTTCCTGGCCAAGTATTTATTGACTTGCATACTGTGTAGACGCGACACCGCCAGTTGTCGGCCTGCCTAATAGTCGAGATACTCTTGTCACTTATCGCGTTGATAAGCAACTTTGATGATAGGTAAGCTGTCAGCGGGAAGAACCATGGAACGCGTCGCGGGTATCGTTCGTACCATCGACACACGATCGATGGGTTGGCCACCCACGGTTCTGTTCCGCTAAAACTTGTCATTGTAAGTGCTGACAACCGCGTAAACAATGCATTCAATATTCATACCCACATTAACCCACAGTTGAGGTAATCCGATGAACGTGGGCCGAAGTTGAGGTCATTTCCATTAATTCGGTAGAAACTTTTTGGGAGAATATTATGAGTCGCCGTGTAGCTGACGAACTGAAAGATGTTCACCCTAGTTGACCTTTCGAATTCCCCGATTGAATATTTCATTAAAGTCCATTTCCTGATCCGTGTAGAACTGTGCGGTCAAGCAGTACCGACTGTCTCATCTGAAGTTCACCGACTCGAGGCTATCGCGAAAGCATTCTAGACCGTACGGTGGAGGGAGTTGTCGGGACAATGGTCAGCCAAGGCGGCTGCTGAGCCGCCGACATTCACTAGTTTGAGGAATGGGGCCGGGGAATTGTTCCTAAATCTCCAACGGTACCTGGTAGTGGAGATGTTGGACCCGATCGACTATGGAAGATCCAACTGGTTGGTTGCGACTTGCTACTCTTGGAAGTGATAGTACCAGTGGGTGCGCTAAGCGAACACAGTCCTTGAAGGTAGCAACCCACTGATGCGAGGACGATACTGGACCGGATACTCGGGTCTGTCACTGAAGCTGGAGGGGAAGCATGGTATCAATCTCCAAACCAACCAATATTTCCTGTTCCTTTTGTAAAGAGGACTGGGATTTATGTTCAGGAGACAGACGTTAACTGGGTCGGACCGCTGCAGCATGTCGGAAGTGGAGGGCAAAAAGGAAAGTCGAGTGGCTGGACGAGTCAAAAGAAGGGAATATCCCGCATTTGTTGGTTTGCGTCACCTTCTATTTCTCCCAGAATGGTAAGCCGAACTCCGACTTACCGCTCTCCAGCTCCTGGCAAATGGCAAGCGGTGAGGCCAAAGTACGGATGACGGAAAGGACAAGATAATACATATGTAGGATTCCACAGTGGGGGTTTTCATAAGTGGCCTCAAGTTTGGCAAACTTTTCGACCGCCAATACATACCGCAAGGGAGGGGCAATAGTCGATATAAAGCACAATCATGTGTTTCTTCCAAGGGACGGAATCTCCGGAATTCAATGATTAGCCCTGCCCCACTGGAAATTCCGGGATTTTACGGGTCCACTTGTTTACTGGTCTGTTGGATCATACAAAGAGTAAGTGTCTGGTCTGTATCACTCGTCTCCATCATGAGAAGACTGCAAAGTGAGGCTTGTGAGAATAAGGTGGGAGGATCAGGCAGCCACAACTGCAGATGCAACATTGTGCAGGATGTGCAGGATGAAGTAAATAGTGTGGTGATCATGCATAGATGGGTTATTTAAAGATCAAGACCCATCAAGTGAAGATTGAGCAGCTGACTTGAGATGGAGCTGAGACAGGAGTGGGTGGCACGGTAGTAGACAAAGCTGACTGGGATTATATGATCTATCAATAATAGAAAGGAATTGAGCCTTGAAAGCAAGTGAGTACTCAAGCAGAGCTAGGGATAGGTGCATCTGGTCAAACACCAAACAAAGGAACAAACTATGGAACTACCGATCGAGGAGATGGAGAATGGATGATGATGAGGATGGAGACTTGGATTGAAGGGATAGACCAAACTAAACTGTATTAGAGGAGGAGGAGGAAGAAGAAGAAGAAGACGAAGAGGGGAAAGTTGATGAGTAACCTGTTTGAATACAAGAGGTCAAAGTGTACAGTAGTAGGTAGGTACGGTACAATACTTGTACGTAATACGTAATCGAGAGGGGGGAAAGAGGGGCTGCTTCTACTGGGCATGTTTAAGCCCTACACCTGCCAGATTGGAGGCATCCTCTGCCCCCCCAAGCCCCGCAACTTCCCACCCCGTCGTATGTACTTAGTAGGGTATGTTCTCCGTACTTCGATGGCTTTTTCATTTTGATTATTATATATATTCTTAATTCAGGAGATGTGACTATTTTAAATGTCGCCTATCGCATATCACATAGAAAATTAATCCCTTCCAAGTAAATACTGGAATACTCACAAAGAAATGATCCTGTCCGCCGTGGGTATGGTAAGGTACGGTAAGGTATGGATGGATTGGTATGAAGGTATGCTTTCGAGTGGGGAGAACGCGTCTAACCCAATCGGGGTTAGAACCAGTTCATGATTGGCTGGAGGATTCTGCCCCTCCTGTATGGTATGATACCATACAGGTGGTAAAATTTACGCCTCACTTCGCGATTCCCCCCAGTCTTTACCAGTTCCCCCTTCATCTTCCGTTTCTTCTTTCGTCCTTTTTTCTCCTCCTCATCAACTCTTCATCTTCCCCTCCTTCTTCTTCCTCTTCATCTTCTCTTTCCCTCCTACTCCCCGCCTCGCTCTCTCGCTCTCTCTCTCTTCGACTCTTTCTCGTTTTCCTCTTGGGGTGTTTGGATCTTCTGGTCTTTAATTTGTTTTCTCATCGTTTTTTCCCCTCGGTCCGCCTGTGGCTGGACCCTACTTATAACCATTTCCCATAATCTCCCCGCTCAAGGAATGTTCAGACTTCAATCTGAACTCTTGTCATCATATCGCCTTCAGAACCGGTGTGAACTTACAGAAGGGACTATATCTCATTCTCTGTAACCTTTATTCCCCCTACTAAGAGGTCCTTCTGCGTGCGCGCGCGTCGACTTGAGAATGGCCCCTTCAGCCCCTTCCGCTAACAACTCTCCGGCCAAAAAGACTTCCGCTCCAGAGAAGAAGTATAAGTGCCAATTTTGCAATCGCGCCTTCAGCAGAAGTGAGCATCGTAGCCGACATGAACGTTCCCGTAAGTAATGCGCCAAAGAACATCCCCCACATACACCTCGAAACTCTGCTAACTCGAGTTTTCGACAGATACAAAGGAAAGACCCTTCAAGTGTTTGAAATGTCGAAGTACCTTTGTGCGCCGAGATCTCCTTCTCCGCCATGACCGTACAGTCCATGCCAAAGATGGCGGGATACCGCTCGTTGCGGAGGGTCGTAGACGCGGTGGTGCTGGTGTTCAGAAGCAATCCCCTGCACCGGCCCCATCAAAACGCTCGATCACTATTGATCCGGCGACGTTGGAGCAAATTGAGGCAAGCAGTGACGGTATGGTCGACCTTGAAACTGCAGCCATGTTGATGACAGATTTCCAACATAAGGCCGCAGCCGCCGCCTCTGGTCAGGCAAATGATCATCCTGAATCCGACCACTCCTTCTCGCCGGGTCGCAGTTCCCTGCTAGAGCCTCCCGTTTCGTATCTGTCTGGAAATGCCACCCTGCCCCAAATGCCCTGGGACACCCTCGCCTCGCCTGCCGAATCCAAACCGTCGATGGGATCTGGTTTCTCGCAAGATTCGGGGCAGGCGCTGCCTTCAATGCTACAACGTCACGGTCCCGTGGGTGATGTACTTGCACCGTCGCTTCACTCTTTGGTAAATTCGCTACCTGTTTCAGGGAACTCCACTCCAAACGCTTTGTCGCCGTATCCTTCGATGACTGGTCCTGTGAGCCCTGTGAACTACCGCCGTTCTCCTGGGCCTAGCCAGGCTTTGACGCTACCAAAGGCGCCCCAGATTGCGAACGACATTGAACGGAACATGGTCATCGAGAGAATCAGGAACGCGGATGCCGTTGGTGCTCTCCCAGACACATTCCAACTCCCTTCAACGGCTTCTCTAAATCGGTACCTGTCGACGTATTTCAACTTGTACCATCCTCACTTGCCGTTCTTGCATCAACAGTCCTTCACGCCCACGATGACCTCGCCGCCCTTGTTGCTCGCCGTTCTCTCTATCGGTGCTCTCTACACTTTTGAGCGTGAACATGCATTTATGCTTCATGTTGGGTCGAAGGTGCTCGTGAACCAGTTCTTGCAACATAAGGAGAACTTTGACTCTAGGAAATGCCCTCTCTGGTCGATGCAGAGCACTTTATTGAATATGGTTTTCGAGAGTTGGAGTGGTGATCCGAAAGGCCTCGAGTGGACTTGCTCAATCAAGAGCCTTCTCGCTAATGTAAGCATCCTGTCGCACTCTTTTGTACAATATGCTAACAGTCACAGATGGTGGCAGGAAATCGTTATCAACTGAAGGTCCGAACGGAGGCTCGGGAGGGCGCACTTCCCACCAAAGAAGAGTGGATTGAAGATGAATCCTGCCGTCGTACCTACTACGCTGTCTACATCTTCTTCGGCATGCTTACGCTGACATTTAACCATACTCCCGCCATGAGCTTTGACGAGTTCGATAACTTGGATCTTCCGTCGACCGAGTCTCTCTGGAACTTGGATGTTGCGGATGAAGAAGCATGGCGTCGTAGTCTGCCTGTTGCCAACTCTCTGACCGTTCGGGAGGCTCATGACAGTCTCTTCCAGGGCGATCAGACTCGCTACAGTGCTTTTGCTACCCGTGTCCTGATTAATGCCTTGTTCTTACAAGTGTGGAATCACAAGAGGAGCTATGAAGCGCTACAAGATGTTGTCAATGGATATAAGCTCCGTCTTGCTTTGGAGACATGGGAGAGCTCGCTTGAGGTTTGTGAGCCCGAGACCATTGTGGTGCCGCTCAGCACGCCTCACAAGGGCCATCCACTGATCTTCAACTCGATGGCTGTCTATCGCAATACGCGTGCTCGCCTCGAGGTTGATCTGAAGTCGATCCAGGAGGCTCTGCGCTATCACTCATCTTACGAAGTTGCAGCTGCGATGACTGTCGCCCGGGAGAAGGTCCGACGTTCGCAGGAGATGAACAAGGTCATTCAGCAGTGCTTCGAGTGTATTGAGATTGCGGCTATCCAAGGCATCAACTGGGTTGCTAAGACTTCCGCCACCAACTGGAGTGTTGAACATCCGCTCTGTGGGTTAGACCTAATGGTCATCCTGAGCCTCTGGCTCTATCGCCTGGAACATGACGATGAGCCAGCGACTGAGGCAGAGTTGGCTCTGTACAACAAAGTGCGGAATCTGTTTGACGATGATGCCGTCGAAGCTTTTGGTAAACTCAGCTCTACTGTAGCCCGTGTATGGGGTAACATCCTGGACGGAGTGGTAGTCTGGGGGTGAGTTCTCTGACTCTTTGTGATATGTATCAGTACTAACGGATGTAGAATTACTAAACTGATGGGCGAATCGTTCAAACTCCATTCCCAGGCATTGGTAGGTTACGAGGATTCGTTGCGGGTGGCCAAGGACCAGCCAATTCACCCCATGCCAACAAAGACGCTCGCCAGCGTTGGAACCGCCTACTAAATCAGAAAGACATTAACATAGTGTCAATCATGGGCACTAATTTTCTACTCTCATTTCTGGGCATTCGACTTGGGACACAGAATTCATAGAGGAGGCATTTCCTACCCTCCTGCTGGTCCGATTGCTCCTTTTTATGGTTTGCACGTTTGTTTATGTTTTGATTGGATTGCAAGAACTCACAGGAGTCCGGTGTGGTCATTTTCTTGTTTTTAAGGGCTGTTCCTCAGGGCAACTCGACACCCGGCTGGTCCTGTGTGTTCTTCCTCTTGCACTGGCGGAGTTTACTTACCCTAATCATAGTCCGTTCGCGTTTGTTTTTTAGTCGATTGTCTTTGACTTGCTTGCTCGATACCTTCTTCGTTATCTTCGTTATACATTGCTTTTTCTCCATACTTTCTATCTTCAAGTCATTCCTTTCGGATACACTTCTTACCATTACTTATTTACTACTTACTTTTCATAATACTGCTGTTTAGAATCTGTTCTGCTCTGTTTTGTTTCTGCTCGCTTGATGTGCTTATGCGTCCCCGCTTCGTCTCCTCTCAGCATTTTGTGCCTGTTATGTTGTTGATGCTTGATGTTTTGCTTTATGAACATATCGTTTATCTTCGTCTGCACTGCACTTTACTGTACTATAGTAATCATAGCAATAAAGAGATTGCGGGGATATCCTTCCTTTCAATGTAGTTTTCCTGTAAATCTAAATTAAATCAATTAAATACCCATCTATATGCCACCAGTCAACTGGCACAAGCTGTTCCCCCAAACCCGACTGTCCACCTAAATGACCCCATGACAACGACCAACAGCCCCAACGCAACGCCAATGCTAAAAACCCCATAAATATACGCAGACCGCCTCTTACCAAGTCCGTTCAGCTCCGCAACCCACGTACTGACAGTCGTGGTACTCCCACAAAACCCATCCATAACCCCTTCCAAAACCTGACAACTAACCGCACTCGTCCCGCCAATCCAACTCACATGTTGTAAGTCGAAACACATGGCCAAAATAACCGTCCCAAACATATTCGATACGAATGTTCCGAGCGGGAAGGTCGGGAAGCGCGTGTTCAGGTAGAGAGAGAGATAGAAGCGAAGTAAACAGCCTAGCGGGGCAAAAACGACGGAGAAGATTGCGCGACCGCGCCAGGTTTCGTGGGTATTAAAGCGGTCTGGCGGCCAGATGGCCATGAAGACCGCGCCGAGCCAGCAGCCGCAGCCTAGTATGGTGAATATGGGGTCGAGGAACTTGCGCGTGAGACGGAATGGAATCGTTGGTGTGTACTCGTGGAGGCAGAGGGCGAGGTGCGCGCCAAAGACTAGGGATGAGAGGCTTAGTGAGACAGTGACTAAGATTACGGCGACGAGGGCCATGAAGCTGTAGCCTCCGTTTCTGTGAACTGTTGGACCGGAAGGATCAGGGAGGTCGTTTGAGAGAGCGAAGAAGACATCGCGCATGAAGGTCGAGAAAGACGTAAAGCAGCCGCAGAATCCAGTAGTTAGACCGATGTACAGTGGGATAGTCTTTTTGACGGACTTGTGGTTTTTGACTCTCTCGTGTTCGTCTCTGTCTTCGTCTTGTGTACAGCTGTGACCCCATTCTTCACGGAAGATATTTCGATCTTCGAGAAAGAACCCCATAAGCAGACTCCCGCCTACATTAGCCCATAATACGCCCGTGATGACCGGTGCGCCGGGATAAAATGTAAGCGCTTGGAGACCGATGCGCGCTAGAGTCCCGAAGATAGCGAAGAAGATGAGGTAGGAGATGGAGAAGAGGTTGGTGGCTGTTTTGGAGAGGCGCGCGCTGGGTGGTTTTTCTTCTGTTGGTCCGATTGGGCCCGACGGTGTCTTTTCGGCTTCTTCGGGGAGAGGGTAGCCTGAGGGGTCCCAGAGATGGCGCTGGGTTGGATCTTGGGAGATTGGAGGGGGAGCTGTGGCTTCGCTGAGTGGAAGGTCATTGTCGTTTGCGAATTTGTTTGATTTTCGATTGTCTCTGCTTGCGACCGGGACTGGCGAGGTTGCTGCTACCTCACTTAGATTAGTAGCTGGAAGGTTACCTCCTTCTTGCATTATTTGACAGTGCTATAAGGACGTCATGAGGTAGGTATAGAGCTTGCCAAGGCAAGTTGGAGTAGAAGAAGAGTGATGGTGGAGTGACGAGAAGCAGCTGAGAAACTGAAAGAGAGAAGAAAGTGGATAATCCTAGTTCGGAGAGTGTCGATCCATGGTCGAAATTGTGGGGGTCATACTGTACAAATATCGATTGACATCTATCAATAAAAGGAATAAAAATAGAGCGTAGGAATTCCTACTTGAGAAGGATGAATGAAGAATTACAGAAAGAAGAGTGGCCCATCCAAATCTACAGATCACGGGAATTGCCCTGTCTGTCTCTATTACTACTTCTACTTCTCTCTTCCCCTCCTCTTCCTCCTCTTTTCTCCTCCACTCTTCTATCTACCCTTCTATCTATATCTATTATAATGTCTTCCCTCCCTACAAACGTCCATATCTCTTCCCATCCCTGCCTCAAGGCTAAACTCTCCCAACTTCGTTCCCAATCCACGTCCACCCGCGAGACTCGCAACCTGGTTAACGAGATAGCCACCATCATTGGAGTCGAAGCGTTTGCAGTATGTTTGAATTCAAAGAAATCTGGGACTGTAAGTTGGTAGAACTTATTGCTCAGCTGCCTATCTACTCGATAGTGCAGGATTGATATGTTACAGGATAAAACTCCCTTAAACATTTCGTACGAAACGGAACAAATTAACCCGTCCAACGTGGCCATCGTCCCTATTTTGAGATCTGGATTGGGCATGATTGATGGTCTCTCTAACCCTTCCCAGTGTATATGCCAAATACACTAACAAAATTAGCAATCAACAACCTCCTCCCAAACCCGGTCCCAATCTACCACCTCGGTCTCTTCCGTGAACGCTCCACCCTCCAACCAGTTGAATACTACAACAATCTCCCTTACCACAGGCCGGAATCCTCCGCTTCAACCCCCTCACTAGTCGATGCACCTAACACTGCTGCCGCCTCGCTCGCTATCCTGGTCGACCCGATTATCGCGACAGGTGCCACAGCCGAAGCAGCCATCCAGCTACTCCGAGAATGGGGTGTGCAACGTGTAGTTATGCTTAGCGTGCTTGGATCAGAGGCGGGAGTGCGGAAGGCAGCTGAGTGCTGGACGGAGGGGGTGGAGGTATGGGTTGGGGGTATTGATAGACAGTGTAATGAACGTGGGATGATCATCCC
>MVGC01000087.1:0-64533 GCA_003589665.1 Aspergillus sclerotialis
GGTTAGGGTTGATTTTATGGTTTCGTAGGTTAGGAAGAAGGCTCCTGCTTTGGGGGTGTTAGCTTATTATTTAGTAGTATGTAGCAGATGGATTAAATATATTTTTGCGTGGATGGTCTATTTTTAAGGTAGTTGGGAGACGAAGAGGAGGAAAGAGGCTTACAAGAAGGTATAGCTGATAATACAACGCTCCATACGCCTTGGTATAATCCTTTGAAGAGGAGATTCCGGCGAAGAGAACCGGTTTTGGGGTCTTTGTATAGTTTTTCGTAATCCGTGGATTGGATTCGGGTTTTTAGAGTATCGAAGGGGTATACCGTGAAGTCGACGATTGCGGCAGCGATGGCTCCAGCCTGTGTTTATTGTATTAGTTGTGACTGATCTCGTAGCTGTGTAGATCTGGAGTATAGATATGTATGTAGATCTAGGGTAGGTAAGGCTTAGCCAAGTAGACTTACAATGCATATTTCAAAGTTACTGTTTTGCATAGGGACAAATGAAATACCTAGAGACAAGAACTATCAACAGACAAGCATAAACAGAATCAAGATGAAGCTCAAGCTCCATCGCATTTATCTAATCGTTATGGAATGTATGGAATGAGGTCATTGCCCGGCGGCCATCACGTGGGCAGAAAGCCCTATAGGGTCTGTCATCATAACTCTCTATTCGTCAATAACAAACAGGAGACATATTAACAACCAGATACATAATTTTCCCTCCCTACGCCGAAAAGGTCATGCAAACCAGAGACAAAACACAAAATACCAGCCTATTTGGCCGTCTCACCCGGAAGGAGATTTCCCTTCACTGCAAACATCTTACCCGTCGTAGACGCAACAAAGTTGTCGATCTGGCGCGAGTACTGCTCCACCTGTCGGCTGTTGAGCATACTCTCAAGTCGGCTGGGTTCCTGAGGCAACTTGAACAGCCGCTGCCACTCGTCCTCGGGGAGGAGGGGCTGCTTGAGGGTCGCGCGGGTGGCATTCTCCGCCTTGCGCTTTTGCTGCCAGTTGTTGATCTTAGTCTGTTCGCGGGCAAGCGAGCGCTGGTAGTACTGGAAGTTGTTGGTCTCGGTGTGGTGTGTCTCGATGCTATCAAGGAGCAGGTCGCAGTTCTTCTCCATGAAGGGATCAATGCTGAGCAACAGGTTGTCGAAGTTTGGTGTGAGAACAGTCGACTTAGCTGGAGCGCCAGATTCAAGCGCGGCAAGGGACGGAGGAAGATCAGCGGGCCGGGACTGCTTGGGGGTCTCGAGCTGGTGGATGAACGAGGTGATCAAGTGAGAGTTGTGGATAGTAACCGGAAGTTCGACGAAAATATCCTGGTATCTCAAGTTCGACTTTTGCAGTCTATCAACAGTCAGCATCATTACTCTTTCTCGCAAAAAGCAGCACATACTCGTCGGCCGTGAACTTATTCTCTCTAAACGCAGCCATAAACTTAGGAGAAAGGCGGAAAGCCTCAGGCTCAGGCTGCCCTGAGCACTGCGGCTAACATCGTGAACAAGGGCCACGGCCCTCTCGTTCATCTCCTTCTGGTAAAAGAACTGGTTCTCGATCACGTTCATATTGACGAAGTTACCCATATTCGCGCTCGTGTACCAACCGACGTTATTCGCATCGATATTAACCTCTCGAAGCATCCGAATCATTTCAGCCTGGTAGACGGCATTGGCCTTTGCGCGAGGGGCGGCGGCGGCCGGGTTCGGGGCGGCCGTGTCAAAGTGCGACTCGGGCGGCATTTCGACGACAGGGAAGGGGAAAGAGTTTGTGACTTCCAGGGTGCCACCAACATCCATACCAACGATCGAGCCAGTAACAGTGGTCGGGAAGGCTTGGGTGCTATGCTTGATGATCTTCATGACCACCTATACAGGTTATGAGTATTTTGCGACGGAGGGGACTTGTCTGGGGACGTACCAAGCCTCGACCTGGACGGCCGTAAGGGGGACTTCTTTCCTATTAAGAAATCAGTATATAAAATAGAGCTAGCAGACCGAAAAGAGATATGACATACTCGGCCATGTTGGAAGCAGCAGCCCGGGGTGGGATACGGAGGGGACAATGGAGTTGGCGATTGTTTTGTGTGAAAGTTGAATGAATCGATCAATTGAGGATATTTCCCACTATTCCATATGGGGCTAGACTGCCAAGAATACATTACAATACCATACACATATAGATACCATACATCTCCATCAGAATATCTACTAACATCAACTCAATTCAATCCTTAGTTCAACTCCTTCATTTATTTGTACATACAAACAATCCCTATCAATTAATACAAAAGTACATAGGCACCAAAATGTCAGATACCTCAACAATTTCCGAAGAGACCCTCCGCTACGGAGACCATTCCCTTCAAACCATCTCGGTAACAACCTTATCTCACGACCACAACGCCGGTTATTGGGTGATGTAAATTTCCCAGGCTTTCGCTTCACACACCAAAAACTAATATTGAATTAGATTTATCCATGGCGGCGCCTGGAGAGACCCGCGACAGCCCTCTTCAACATTCGACACCACCCAATCCATCCTCCTCTCTTCCCCTCCATACCCCGCCTCCGTCCTTCGTCATATCGCTGCCTTCGCATCTATCGATTACCGCCTCAGTCCCCATCCTGACTTCCCACAGGACCCGGCTACAGTAAATCCGAAAGATTACCGCAACGCCAAACACCCAGACCATATCCACGATGTGGAAGCCGCTCTTGCACTGCTACAATCTAAGTACGGCTTTGGAGAGAGGTATATCCTCGTGGGGCATAGTTGCGGAGCGACAATGTCATTTCAGACTGTAATGGGGTCGTTAGGTGGCGGTTTTCAATCGGAATCGGCTCTCTCTTCTCCCCTCCCCAGACCAACAGCTATCCTAGGTGTAGCTGGGATATATGACCTGCGACTTCTCAGAGATACTTATAGAGATATGCCAGAATGGCAGGAGTTTATCGAAGGTGCATTTGGGTCTAATGAGGCATTATGGGATTCTGTTTCTCCTGCGCGGCTCGAGGGGGCTAACGGGGTGGAAAGTGGATGGAAGGCTGGTAGGTTGGTGGTGTTGGCTCATTCGCCGGAGGATGGGTTGGTGGATGCTAGTCAGGGTGAGGCGATGAGATGGGCTCTTACGCGGTGGGAGAGGAATCAGGTTGATGGTAGGAATCGGAGGGTTGTGATGCTTCCTGTTAAAGGGCAACACGATGATCCGTGGGAGAAGGGCGAGGAACTGGCGAGAGCTATTACGGTAACCGTTCAGGAATTGCAGAAGATGGGACTTGTCTCTTCGTAGTAGTGGATGGTTGGTTCTTGTGGATCGTGAAATTGCTCATGCTATCAAGAGATACCTCTGACGAGCTTACGAGACATGACTGTAATTGCATGAGGCCGAATATTGAATTTCATATGTTGTACTAGTTTTTAAAAACGAGATTCTTCTACAGGCTACAATGCAAGATTGAACCTGCATGGGATTGGTCTTGAACCTGACTGTTGTATTCAAATTGAATATCAACTATGGCAGTAACCGGGAAAGTAGTTACACCTGCTACATCAGAAGCAGAAAAAGGACACGCCGATCTCAATGCTCGCCAACGCCGGCCAGTGTTCACCATAATCCGCAGTAAGCCAATGAAAACATGCACCCTTCGTACGCCCGACGTTAAATTCGCCCGCTAATCGGGATCAAAGAAACGAAACCACCCTGAAGACAGAGCATAAGTCATAAAAACAACGTGAAGAAGCCGTGAAATGACAGAGTGCGACCTGGGTCTCAGTTACCCAGGTCCATCTGGCCCGAAGCAGCATCACCCAGAACCTTCTCCCCCTTCGCCTCATCCTTGTTGCCCGCCTTGCCCTCTTCCTCAGAGTCCGACATATCCTCCCTTTCCTCATCGTCTGTCTCCTCCGCATATTTAAAGTCAACACCAGCCTCCTTTAGGCGACTCTTCATTTCCTCGCGATACTGGTCTTGCCAGCGGGCCAATGCAGCAAGCGCATGAACACGGAATCCATAGATCTTAGGCTCATAACGGCGGATGCTTTTCTCCGGAACCAGGTTAGGATGAACCTGGAAAAGCATGCTATGGAAAGTAGTTCCGAAATAAGCTCCATCAATGGCGGCATGACGAGACGACTTGGGGTTGTACAGGTCTTCGCATTTGGGACAGTGCAGCTTGACAGTGCTGGTATTAGGAATGTCGGACTGGCCAGCGGGCAGAAGGGGCTGTCCCTCGCACATCAAGCGGGGACATTTACCAAAGTCGCCCTTTTTGTACTTTTCGGCCTATGTGCATCAATAGATGTCAGTTTTGTTTGAACTGTAAAGCAGATCTTCAGCAGGAACATACCATCTTAGCTAAACCACGAGTAGTGACAATGTATCTTGCATGAACGAGTCCGTATAGATGGCTTGCCGATTTGTCAATCTGCTCCCGGAGTTGGTCGTCGGCATCGATATCGAATACGTCGGTGATGAGGTCCAGTGCATACTGGTAATACGGAACCTCCGCGTTCAGACCGGTAAGATTGAATCGATCGGTTAGGTACTCCTCGTCTATCTCGCAGAAGTATTCATTGCCACGGTTGGACAGGAACTTTTTTCTCCATTTGTCAGGTCTGAATCGGGCAAGTAAATCAGGAAGGAAGTTGAAAGCAGAAAAAATAGACACTCCTCCAGGAGGCGAATTATCCTCTGACATTGAGCGAAGAGGTATCTGAGTATCCAGAGAGAAAGCATCGTCTCTCTCAGGAGGCATAGGAGCCTCAACAGCAACTGGGCCTAGAGTAACTGGTGCCAAAGCCGCTATAACTTCAGATACCGCTTCATCAGAAGGGTGAGGTGATGGTGCATCCCGAGGACCAACTGCCTGTGTCTCCGGGGAGGCAGGCGAAGGATCCATTATGAGCTCAGGAGACCAGGCAGACGAAGGTAAAAGATGATAAAGGATGTGGAAGGATGTGGAGGGAAATCAAAGCAACCAAAGGAAAGGAACAAAGAACAAAAACATTGGGAATCTTTTGTATGTCCACAGAGCACCGGCCGCAATCGCATCTCCACAGCGCGCAGCCGCACAGTTCACATCACCTCACACCTTCACAGCACCCAACATCTAGAAACGAACTCAGCAACGAGAAAAAGCACTTACCCAGTCTTTCCAGTAACTGGTATAGTCACTGTCAGTATCATTGCTAAATGTTTCCATCATCTTGACTGAGGGACCAGATGGTCAGGAACTTTGCAGACGAGATATAGATTTGTTCGCTGCACTAGTTGCTGAGAGAAAACCGGGCAGGGAACCCTCCCAGAACTGTACAGAAGTTGGAAGGGGATTTTAGAGCATGAAAAAATAGAGCAAAGAAGGTTATGGTTAAGGGGATGAAGAAGGCTAGGTAGGGGAGGATTGTGGTGGGATTCTCGAATGTCTACGGCGATGGATACAGTATCAGTTCATTTATTTCATCTCTTTGGGTTAGCGCGGGGTTGGCGGTGAGCTTATGTTGGGCAGTTTTTCACCGCTTTATAGACTCATGTATTGGATGGAAAGAATACCGGAGTCTAAGATATTCCAATACCCGGCGGTATCGGAGGGAGCATTGATTATCCGACAACAGATGCATAGTGGATTGAACTGCTAGGTACTTATAGTTGCTAGACACCGCATATCTATATTGATTTGTAGATATCGACGGTGAAGATGGGAATAGTATAGAAAGCCCAACATGTATAGGGCTAGGCTCGGTCGACTACGAGGAGAGAGCTATTCTTAATACTGTGTACTAGTCAAACGACTGTAAACTACTACGACATGTGATAGACACACCTTGTTAAACGTAAGTCACTAAGTTCAATTCTTGAAAAAGAAACAGGGATGACAAAATATGCCTATGCCGTACTGGTATGTTATGCTCAGATAGGGAAGGAAAACGTAGCAGTTAGTGGTCCAATATCCATCAGGATAGTGAACAGAATGGGTATTATGTATAAAATGAAGACGTCTGACAAAGGAAAAATAATGACTGTTCAAATGTATCCAACTTATGGACTAACGCTGAGCCTGATCGCACTCTGCCAGGAACCTCTGGATTCCTTGAACTCCATCGTATTCAGAGGTACTGCCAGGAATGCCAGCACTTGATAGCTCCGGGAAGAAGACACGGTCACCGAGCTCACTGATGTTAATACTTGAGCAACCTGATGGAGACGATGTCCATGGATTCTTGCCAAAAACTTCACTGTCCTCAAACCGAATGCTGTCCTTGGAGCCCTGAGAATGTACTGGAAACGAGTTTGATTTACTTTCAGACATCATTCCGTGCCAATCAAGATCGTCAGGCACAAGTGACCGTGGTAAATCCTTTTGGAATAAGCACTCGATTTCTGTAGACTCGGGTGTACTAGGTGCAAAAGGGAAGAGAAGAGCGACATCAGCACCAGTGCGAATATCGAAATCTTCATCTTGAACGATTCGTCCCCGTTGGACTCCAACTTCATTGCATAATCGCTCGACAGTGTCCATATCACACCCCGGGAATCGTACCCGAATTGTCGATCTATCATGCATGAGAATCGGTAGATCGCCCAATGTAGCCAGCCGTTTGAGATCATTGAGAACAGCAGCGAGGTCTTTCAAGGCGCGAGCAAAGTCAATAGACAGCATATCTAGGAGACCTTCTGTGTTAAGCGTTTCGGAACCGACTGCATTGTTTGACGAAGCTTTATGAAAACCTGCCAACGCGCCGAATGCGGTAATCGTAGGCGAGATCTGGAAATCGATAAAGGAGCCAGGGGTGGTGCGCGGGATAGTCTCAATCTGACGCTCGGCTTGGTCCTGGAGGGCGCTCACAGTCTTATATCTCTTATTTCCAGTCAATGGATCTACCCCGTCGAACCGAACCTTTTGTCCTGAAACGAAAAATGCTCGCACACCCGCAGAAACATTGTTGATGACCTGGGCAGGAGCAGCTGGGCCATGAGAGAAATAGCGCGCTCCTCCAATGCGGCCAGCACCCATAACGTATCCTCCTGCTGTCCGACCTAGCGTACCACCCGTCAAATTCGGACGGAGAGTCGTGGCAAAGGGCGCACGGGTAGTGAGACGACTGACACCTTGAGCAATGCGAGAAGTTTGTTTGGTAGCACATTCCCCTTGCAATCCCGTTCGGATAGATGAAATGAAGGCGCGGGTGGAGAAATGACGACTACGGAGCTGCCGGATGGCAGCAACACGATTGATCGGTTGTCGAGAATTGATATGCGCATACGCTGGTTGCAATCGAAGCGAAATCTGTTGTGATGGCTCAGGGATTTTTGACCTGACAACTCTGCAGGCCTTCTCATAAGCAAACCTGGAAATAAGCATTGTTAGAGGCCAACAACTACTATGCGTAAGCCTAAGAGGCAAGGCAACTTACCTGGCTGCTCTCCAAAACTTTGGGAGCAGCAGGTGCCCGTTAGAAGGCGCCATGCTGATTATTAGGAATCAAGTTCGCAGCAGAGTCAAAGAATCAAAGGACCATTGTAATAGAGAGAAGAGGAAGAAGAAAGAAGTGATGCCTGATGGCGAGAGGGGGAAGATGAATGGGTGGCGGTGCAGTCACATGTCCATTTTTAGTCTTCCATAGATTCCAACAGACTCAATCTTTGTATGACTTCATTGTCAAAATCCCCGTCCCCACCACATGGCCCACTCGGTCTTTAATAGTAATGAAAGTCGGGTGAGACAAAACAAGGGTCGCAAATTCTTTACAACCAATTTACTCGGATAATATACTGCTAGGAGAATAGTAATCAAAAAACTCTATATTGGAGGTACTTTTTGGATATCTACAGGGCATCTATCTCATTAAAATTTACTCGTCATCTCCGAAGAAGACCTTGATTGGGAGCCAATCGTCACCGCACACCTTGAAGCGATCCTTCAGGTTATCCAATTGGCTGACCTCATCAGCAGACAATTCCCAGCCATTAATGTCAAAGTTGCCCTGAATGCGAGCCTTGTTGACGGACTTAGGAATGACACTCCAGCCCTTTTGAATACCCCAGACGAGCAGGACTTGCTGGACAGTCTTGCCCTTCTTCTCAGCCAACTTCAAGAGAGTGGGATCCTTGTAGAGAGGAGAGTCGGTGGATCCCAGGCAAGAGTATCCGGTGCAGTGAATGCCCTTGGAGGCGCAGTAGGCAACCAGCTTGGGAGAGGGGTTGTTGGGGTGCAGCTCAATCTGGTTAACGGCAGGAACAATCTTGCAGCTAGGGTCATTCAAGAGCTTCTCGAGGTTCTTGATGCCGAAGTTGGAGACACCAATGTTCTTAACCTTGCCAGTGGCAGGGAGCTTCTGGAGTTCTTGCCTGCCGAAGTGTTAGCCTGGGTTCCCACTGTAGGGGAAATAAAGCGGAGCTTACCAAGTCTTAATAAAGTCCCAGTCAGGCAGGTGCTTTTTTGGGTCATTAGGGTCGGTAGAGCTGGGCCAGTGCATCAGGTAGAGGTCGACGTAATCCAAGCCAAGGCTCTTGAGGGAAGAGTCAATGCCCTCAGCAACGCGGTGGTGCCAGGTGTTGTTCAGCTTGGTGGTAACCCAGATCTCACTACGGGGAACACCAGAGTCCCTGATACCGTCACCGACCTCGGCTTCATTGCCATAGGCAAGAGCACTGGGGGATTGTCAATAGATATTCTTAAGCCAAGTAGCAAGCTGATACGGCGACTCACGTATCAATGTGACGATAACCTGCCAGCAGGGCATTCTTAACAGCCTCACGGACCTCATTGGGTCCGGATTGCCAGGTACCCAGGCCAATGGCAGGGATCTTGGCGCCGGTGTTAAGGGTAAAAGTCTTCCTATAGGGAAATTGTGGTTAGTATAATGTACCTTCCCACCTTCAGGGCTAAAAGACATGGGACGCTAGTACTTACTTGGTATGCTCGAGGTTCGACATTTTGTGCTATTGAAGAGTAAAATAAAAGGTGATTTGATTGAAGGGATTCTTTCACGATAGTGGCTAAGAAGAGAAATCTCCAGGGGAGGGAATTGATCTGGCTTTTATAATTGCCTATGCTCAATCAAGATGATGTAGACCGAGGGGCAAAATCCCACTGCCCCTCTGGTGGGGGTGGAAAAAGGCATTGATTTGCTCCATAATATTATTAAAGACCCAAACAGAGCCTATACGGAATTTATCCGAGAGGGTCAGATATAGAATAAGCACCGGTTGGACCTTCCCCAGAAACCCGGATACCAAACTGAGAAAGGGAAAATATGAGATACTTGATATATTCAACAATTCCAAAGATATATAGCATTAAGGATCATTATACATGCACATAATATTATAATACGCAAATGCTTAGGTAATCCATTTAGCCAGAGAATAACTGAATTTAGGCTAAATTCCAATTGGAATCTCTGGAACGAGTGGGTCCACCTATGACCAGTAGAAATGAAGAATACTATACACCGCCTTCTATATTAGATTAGACTGCTCCGAGAGTTGATCCGGTTCCGAGAAATGCCCACTCCCAGCGTGGGATTCCATATCTGCTAGGTACCTACTGTAGGTACTCTCACTGTGATACTCTCTTGTTGATCATTGGAATTGTCCATGTCCCCACCCTACCCCTACACGTGCCATATCCAACATGTCGTCCGGTTTCGTGTCTGCAGGAACCAATGAACAACCCATAGAACGCGATGAAGAGTGGCATCGAGTACAGCAAGAGCTCGAGGAAGAGCGGCGGCGGAAAGCCGAAATTGGCAAGCAAGAGGGAGGGAAAAGTCTTTATGAAGTCCTGCAGAGCAATAAGAGTGAGTTTCATTGTCTCCTGGATAATTCCTAGCTATCCGGCTGGTGTTACCCGGGTCTTGCAGCTGATATGTTAGGGTGATTTATTTGTTGCGAATAGTGGCCAAGCAGGAAGCCTTTGAAGAGAAGATCAAATTAAAAAATCAATTCCGATCCCTGGATGAGGACGAGGTGGAATTCCTCGATTCCGTCCTAGAGTCCACTCGTGCCCAGGAAGCAGCTGTGAAGAAGGAGACTGCTGAACAACTCGAAGTGTTTCGTCAACAGCGGGAGGAGGCTGAAAAGGCTCTCCTAGAAGGTACCTCTGCAAACGTTGCGCCGAATGCTGAAGGAGAGGATTGGAAGATTCCCTCCCGGAAAAGGCGACGAGATAAGAATAAGGATCTCCTTATTCCAGGCAAGAAGCGGAAGTCGGTTACGGGTGGTGAATCCTCATTCCAAACGGGCCAGAAGCCGGACCCCGGAGTCAAGTCCGCTGAGAAAGATGGAACAGCGCCTCCCAATCAGACCCCGAAGGCCTCCGTACAACTACAAGACCATACGAAGTCGAATACATCCGACACTTCAAAGACATCGGATAATGCCAATGCTTCAAACACAGGCCAACCCGAAGTGAAGGAGGCTACGAAACCCACTACCTTGTCTCTCGGGTTGGCTGACTATGGTTCTGATTCAGATTAGCATGTTACCCAGCTTTAAGCGACTACAGATTCATGTCAGTCAAACCAGATACAGGCAGGTTCATCCTCTGGTTACATCTGAAATAATGCAATGTTGGACTCTACGGCAGACCTAGAGTATTAAAACTGGCACCTCTGAACTACATGGATGGAATCTCTACTCAAGTAGTGCTGGGTGCCTAAATGATGAACGAAAAATAAGAAATGGGAAATTCTGGCCTGTGGCTGTAGGGCATGGCGGCTAGCCATTAATTGTCTACTCATAGCGGACAATCTTGTTCCCAAAATATTCCTCTGGGTCGTTCATCCTGGGAATTTGGCAACCAATTCTCTTTTCAATCAACATAAGCTGCAAAAAGCATGCCAATCAGACTGATAGAATATTCAGAAATGTCAAATAATGCCTCTCAAATAATAAACATTATACTAAAAAGTTATCACTATCAATGAAACGCAACCTGCTTCACCTCTTGTTCCTCAACTTTACGCTCCAAATCATGTGGAAGATAATCCTCCTTCCGAGTTCCTGGGATGAACCATGGGGCATTCGAGAACAAGTAGTTCATCTCTTCAAGAGGCAGTTTCTTCGTCTCAGGCAGCAGTAGCCAGAAGAAAACAGCATTGCTGAAGTTGCATATGATGAAGAGGAAATAATACCGATAGCGAACAGACTCCATCGCAATCGGCGTTACTTGGCCGATCATGGTGTTGAACGCAAACGATGTCATGGTAGCAATCGAGACACCCTTCGAACGTGTCCGCGTATCGAAGACTTCTGCCGGAATAATCCAGGATAGAGGCCCGCAGGTCGCAGAAAACGAAAAGTTGTACAACCATGTCATGATTGTAAATGCCCAATGCGCACCTGTGTTGCTGACTTCTGGAGGGAACTGAGCCAGCAATGCGCATGCCACAATAAATGTTACCATGTTGCCCAAGTTTCCAGTAATCAGGGTCCATCGTCTGCCAAAGCGGTCTATAAATAGAATGCAGAGAAATTGGGCTACCAGGGCAATGATCGAGTTGATTGCTTGGTAGCGAAGAGTGTCGTCGCCACTGATACCAATTTGGCCGTAAATTTTTACGGAATAATATCTGTAAAAATCGATTTTTCAGTCTTTGACTTTCAAAATGTTCCATAGCTCTGCTAATATCGATCTATTGATACTTACTGGATCGCCGATACTCCTGTCATCTGCACGGAAGCTTGGAGAGCACAGCAGAGGAAAAGACGACGGAATGATGAACGAGAGCTGAACAATTCAACGTATGACTTGGCCTCATTCTCATGTTCGAAGGTAATACTCTCCTGGATTTGATTGTATTCTGCGCGAACCCAGGGATCGTTTTCATCTCCATGAGCATGGAGCTTTGCTAGGGTCTGTAACCCCTTTTCGTGATGGCCGTGGTCGATGAGCCATCGGGGAGACTGCCACGCATCAATAAACAACTTCCGTCAGTGGTGCGGCATATTACCTCAGGGAATAACATGATTAGCAGACCCAACAGAACAGCGGGTGCAACCTGCAAACCCAGTGACACTCGCCACTGGGCATAATTTGTATCGGCAAAGCCTATATAAGTGCCATATGAAATCCATGCTGCGCAGAGGCTTCCAACTCCAAGCATGAATTGTTGCAATGCTGTCACACGGCCACGGATATCCGGGTGGCAGATTTCAGCTTGGTACAAAGGAATCATCATGGTCAGGAACCCAACTCTAAAGATCAGTTAGAGGCTATTCTGCTTTCGAGTTCTGAGTAGGGTTGAGGAAAAACATACCCCAGGCCAGCTAGGAACCTCCCACTATACAGGTAGTCAAGTGTCTGCGCGCCAGTTTGCAGGCCTCCGCCGAGGCAAAAGATTATGCAGCCAATTGTGATAGTCCATCGCCTGCCGAAATAATCGCCAGTAGGACCTGCAAATCCAGCACCGAAGAAGGCGCCTGCAGTGAACATGGCCACCACCATACCGCTACTGAACCATTAGATATATCATTAGGTGTAATTCTGCAGGATAACTGACGTCTGGGTATCGGTCGCAGCGAACTTGGCCATGAATGACTCGCTAGCAATGACTTCGGCAATTACACCGAGATCATCTATTATTCCTGTCAGTTTGTCGCTGATGGCATTATGAAAGGATTCCATACATCCATAGAGGAAGGATCCGAGGGAGGCGAAGACGCCGACAAGGAACTGCATTGTCGATCAGTTTGAATGTACTAGTTATTTATTTGGAAGCCTTTCACATACCTGATACCATGCTGGAGTTAGGCGCATGGTGATGCCAGTATACAACAGTTGAACCTATTAATGCGGTAGATCACAGCAAATGCGGAGAATAAACTGGGTCCTGGAAATCTGGGGCTAGCTCTCTCTTTAAGAATATTCGCAGAATGGCATAATTCCTAGTCGTCATGTCCTTGGAGCTTCCATGAGGCAAGACGGGAAATTCCACCGCTGCATCCTCGTTGAAGGGGAAAACTTGACATTATTTTAGCGGCGAATTTCTCGTCGAAAACAGACAATCAGAGACTATTAACATGTAGATTCTAGTCCTGTGGAGTGTACTTTGTTACCTGAAGGGTTGAAAGAGTAAAACTGTCAACGCTGATTGATGGAAGTTCTCAAAGTCGCTAATAACACCAAGACAACTTTTCGTTCTACTAACCCAAGGAAAACAGTCTAGACTATCCCCCGCAGGAAATTTGCCAGATTTATAGCTATAGCCGTGTCGTATTCAGGATACTTTAGGTGGCTAGTCGCTGCCACTTGGAATTCTCAATAGTTAATTCTGCTATAGCGAAATACTCATTTACATTAACAATGACAACCTTTACCAAGCTCAGTGACCATGAGACACCAATTATTTCTATTCATCCTTCCAGGCGAATCTCCAAAATCAATCCCAATATCTATGCTGGGTTTACAGAGTATGCCTGTTCACAACTTTTCTCTGTCAACCACTTAAACTGATTTCGACATAGGCATATGGGTCGATGCATCTATGGAGGAATCTACGACCCTGGAAATCCGTTATCTGACGAGAATGGCTTCAGGAAAGATGTACTCGAAGCCCTAAAGGACCTCAACATTCCGGTTGTTCGCTATCCTGGTGGTAATTTTATGGCTACCTACCATTGGATTGATGGAATCGGTCCTAAGGACCAACGCCCAGCAAGGTATGATCCATCATTTGTTCAGTACCAACCTGAGTAGTCTTTACCTACTGTTGGGAGCATCGGCAGCCGACGCGTCCAATCTTTAAACAAGTTAATTGTAGCATGTACTCATAAGCCTTGATAGGCCCGAATTAGCTTGGCTAGGCACGGAGACGAACCAGTTTGGAACGGACGAGTTCTTGAAGTGGTGCGAGGTTCTTGGAACAGAGCCGTATTTTTGCTTAAATTTTGGAACTGGTAATGTGCATAGTATTTCTCTTTGTAGGGGTGAATGCTGACTGTTTTATGCAGGAACACTTGATGAAGGTATATTTCGTCATTTGCAACGACCAGACTTGAGAAGCTAATCGCATTGTAGCCCTTGCATGGGTCGAATACTGCAATGGAACAAGAGATACCTATTACGCCAATCTTCGAAGAAAAAATGGCCGTGAGGAACCGTACAATGTACGAATTCTACGCATCTATCACGAGCGATTGGGGACTAACTAATCAACTCAGGTCAAATACTGGGCACTGGGAAATGAGACATGGGGCCCGTGGCAAGTCGAGCAGATGACTAAAGAAGCCTATTCTCATAAAGCATTTCAATGGGCTAAAGGTGACATACTTCATCTACATTACGGCCGGAATCAATCATTAACTTCCAATAGCCCTAAAACTCCTCGATCCCAGCTTGGTACTAATTCTCTGTGGACAAGACGGCACTGCATCATGGGATTATTACACACTAAAGCATTGCCTTCTCCCAGCGCATTCCCCCCTATCAACCAGCTCCGTCCCTCTTATTGACATGCACAGTATCCACCTGTACACTTCGTCACCATCCCATCTACCTAACGTCACTGCGCCTCTAGCAGCAGAGCGCGCAATTGAGATTACCTCGTCCCTCATCGACCTCGCTCGAATCGAAAACGGAGTACCCCCGGACCAGCTACGACCAACCATTTGCTTCGACGAGTGGAACGTATGGGATCCTATCCGCGCCGAAGGCAGCAAAGGCGCAGAGGAGAACTACACTCTTTCTGACGCTCTGGCAGTCGCCGTTTATCTCAACGTTTTTGTCCGGAAAAGTAGGGATGTCGGTATGGCTTGTATCGCGCAAAGTGTTAATGTTATCTCGCCTCTTATGACAACTAAAGATGGTATCATCAAGCAAACCACCTGGTGGCCTCTTTACCTTTTCTCGAGGTTTATGCGTGGCTGGACTGTCGGCGCTCATGTTTCTTGTGGGACCTATGAAGGAGAGACGTCTCCTAGGTGGGTCAAGAGTGTTAAAGACATGCCTTGGCTGGATGTTAGTGCCACCCTGGGAGATGATGGGTATGCCAATACTGCTGTTGTTAATATCCATGAAGATAAGGATATTGAGAGTAAGGTCGAGGGCGTGGCAGGGGAAGTAGCTGTTTTCACAATCACTGCCCAAAATGTCATGGCAACTAATATGAAAGGAAAACAGGAGGTTGGAGTCACGGAAAGTACCTGGGATGGGAAGGGTACATATGTATTCAGGAAGCATTCGCTTACCCTTCTAAGATGGAAGGCTGAGTAAGGAATAATGTCAGAATGGAACCAAATGACCTATTCATATCTATTCTAGAGTATAGACACAGAGTTGGCATATATCAGAAAGTCAATCCATTCTCATTCGTCATTGACGTGGCTCGTAACGAATCAACCTGATACTTTACCAGAGTATCTCGCCGTATTTATATCCTACCCGAAATTGACATCACGAACGGTATCAGTCTCATCAAGAAGAACATTCAAGCTATCACCAAATCGCACAATGTCAGCAAGTGATCCGCTTCAAATCGGACATCGCGCATACCGATCAGGTCTGAAGTCCATGGTTGCTGGATCACCAGCTCTTAGGATCCGATGATTCTCAGGGAGATCTTTTTTCGCAAAGGTCTAGATTCATAATCAATATTGATTTTCCCAATAGGTAATAGGTAAGTATGGTTGACGAGGTGAAGTAGTACATTTACATCACTAGAAGATTCACTGATCTTCTTGCCCACCAGCTTCTGGGCCCATTCGTTGTTTTTGTCACCCAAGCTGGAGTTGATTCCTGGAACGACTAGAGGCATTATGGACTGTAACAGATAGTAGAATTGGGAATAGGAAAGTGTAGAGAGAGTGAAATGGACATGAGAAGTGTTTATTTAAGTGGAAGCCTAAGATCTCGATGATGTCATGGACTCGCGTCAGCTCGAGCCCTGCTTTATGATCAGCGTCTAACCTTTCCCTTTGAGAAATCTCCATCCTACCTAAGATTGCCTCGACAATTAGATCTTCTACAATTATATTCCCCGCCCTAACCCATGTATGCCAAGGGCGTTAGTGTGTGTGTTGGATGGTGGATTAAGTCAACCCTGTACTTGGTATAGGATGCATACACCTAAGGCGGCTCAACAGAGGAGTTGTCATATTTATGCTACTTGTAACAAAGACCTACTGGGACAATCTAGGGCAGGATATAGGTCTACCTGCTTGTCCTTCCTTCCCTTTGTGGGCATCATTTATATCTCTCAGTACAGGAAACCGCATTGGACATACATAGACTATCTACCAACATGGCTCCCATTCTTCTAACTTGTACTGTTCCTTTGTAGAATAAGACAATCCGTTCTTTCTGTTCACTCCTGGTTCACTGGTTTTCATCTACCATTTCGTGAAGGCCTCCTACTAATAATATATAAGGAAGAATTGACAACAAACTACCCAAAAATGTCATTATTCATTGCTCTCTTTCTTGGGGCGTCTGCTGTTGTTGCTGTGCCTCAGCTTAGGCCGTCAATCGCCACTCATTTTTATATTCCGGTTCCAACTTGGGTGATAGATCAAGCGCCAGGACAAGGTGGTGCGGGTAGCAAGCTGGAAAGGGCGTCAGAAGATCAACAGTCGGAAACAGATGGAGAATTTGAAATGTCAGAGGAGCAAAACAACAGTCTTGATATCCCGACTAATTCACAAAGTTCAATGACTGAGACAAGCGACCCAATTCAGAGCGGGCCTATCGTCGAACCGATATCAACAACACCAGAAGATGCAGATGGAACGGAGGCAAACGAACTCGATTTCTCGACCATAACACCTATAGCAGCCCTAGTGCCTACCAACTCAAGTCACAGTGCGATAATATCCAACACGCCCTCAAACATCACCATCACCACGCCATCACCAACAAAACCCTCCAAATCCCTGATTCCACACTGGAGTTACAAGAAAAGTTCCATTGCGGCCGCCGTTATCTTCTCCACCATCGCCTTCGCAGCTTTCATCTTCCTACTTGTGATGTATATCCGCCGCCTCCGAAGAGCATGGAATAAGCGTAAACTAGAGCGCCAGAAGCGCATCACTTCGTCATACTCTTCAATTCCATTGTCAGAAGACAATCCCACCATAGACCCAAAACTGGTATCAGAAGGGAAATCAGAAGGGAAATCAGATCGCGAATCTTTTATGTTCAGTGGGAGTCTCACGAATTCATCGGCATATGTGTTTGACGAAGATAGAGGGTCGATGTTGACTAGGCCCTCTTGCATGAATAGTTCGTCTGCCGTTACGCTCGATCAAATGGAAGGGATTTCGCAAGCGTCATCGGATCGAGCTAAAGCTGTTCTCGCGCCTGTTAACTTGGCGACTCTGGATCGCCAGTACGATCCTCATCTCTTGTCAAGTCAGCGGCGTGGTTCCCTTGCAAAATCGATTGTTGTTGTTCCTTCCCCGTTGAACCCGGTTGCTCCGTTGTCGGCAAGGACATCGTCGGTCATATATGAACAGTCTGCGCTTCATAATCCGCATGTAGCTTCCCATGCGCCACTACAGCAGGCTGTTGATGCGCGAAAGTCGCAGGAAAGTGCTGGGAGTTGGACATCGGGAGATTCGAATAAACTTAAGCTTTTGCCGTCTATTGAGAGGTCTTCGTCGCCTATTTTTCGGTTTCCGGGGGTTTGAGTACTTTGGTTGGATTTTGGGGTTTGCCTTGGACCAGGTGATATATCCATGCATTGTTATACTTGATTGGTACGAAGATTGGTGTTTCCTTGTTTTTTCTCTGTCCGTTGTATGCATTTTGGTGGTTTCCTTTCTGATTCGATTGCCTGTCCTTGTCTCTTAACCATTGGAAAGAAGAATGGAAAGGCAGGTTTAGTATAATCTGCTTTCACTCTCGGCAGCCAAATAGATGACCAGTCCCTAGAGTAATGGGTTTTGGTTGCTACATGCTCAAGTCAGAGTATATTAGGTTTTTGAAAAGGGCTTACTAGGATGAAATACAATCAGAATTCAACATGAATAAATCCTTATATTAGTGAATTTCACGACTTAGCTGAAGTAACTCCCAAATATGCGTCCTGCTTCGTTTCGGTTCTCATTATCATTATAGATAAACATGGTGATGATGGCTGAATAAGATGACTCAAGCCATTGGAATTTATAAATCTACTTCCCAGACTGCAGATTCATCTCCCGAACACTTCTCAGACACCTTTCCAACCTTTTTCCGCGTTCTTTCTCTCGAACAAGAGTTGCCTTGGAGAATGAGCGGATGGCATCTCGGCCGACTTTTTCCCTCCACGATGTCCATCCCGCCAGCTCCCCGACAACTACGCCTTTGTTCCAGGTAATCTCGCGTGAAAGTTTGGATACTTGCATCTCGAGTTCGTGGATCTTGTGTTCTAGATCGCGGGCAGATTTTTGCCTGGATTCCTCCAGACCCGGGAAGTTGATATTAAATTTGCGGGGAAGAGACGATGACATTAGCGATGAGCGAGTACGGGAGAGGGTACGGTTTGTGGATGAGAGGTTAGACATGAGGGACAGGGGGCGGGATAAGGAGTCGAGAATAGCAGTTGTGGTGCTGTCGATGGATATTAGGGCGGTAAGGTATTGGAGGAGGGGAGAAGAATCTGATGACGAAGTTGAAATATAGGAGGCGTAACGGGAGAATGCATCGACATGTGATTTAGGGAGTGCGTTGGTGGGTTCTTTAAGGGTTGACACCACAGATGAGCACAGAGATACAGCATCTGCCAGGTCCGACGCTGCGTTCTGCAATGCGTGCCCTCGACGAATGAGGCTATGAGAGTTGGCATGGACAGCACGGACCATCTCCTGAGCATGCGTGACGAACTGCTCTGTTTCCCTTATCCCTTCCAAAGTGGCAGGCTCGTAGTCGTCGGCGATTGACTCTGCCAAAACCATTGCCTTCTGGCGAGATCTATCAGCCATCATTTCGGGTTGCAGTTCAGGCACAAGGAAGAACTCCCAAAGCATTTCATGTGTAGCAAATGTTGGGTGGTTGAGGAGGATTTTAAGGAATTTATCCAGCTTCTCTTGCATGTCATGGAGCACAGACCGCGATGGTTTCGAGTGAACTTGAAAGGGATTGCGAAAATCGGAAAGGAATGGCATATAGGATGCTGGATGCTCGACTGAAAGCCACTTTGCTAAATTTTCAAAGTCAGATAGGGTACGGCGGCAAGTTGTGACGGTGTAGGAGGTAGACCCTGGTCTGGACGCGATTGACTCGGACGGTGGATTGGGGGCACCGGATTTGAGCACAAAGCGCACGGTGGCATCCTCGACGAAGAACGATCGCACCACTGTGGTAACTCGTCCGGACGGGTCGCCTTCGACCGAAGGAGGATTGGAAAGAAGGATGAGGTCGTCAATGCGATTCCGAACCTCATCATCTTTCGCCAATTCAACAGCGGTTAGGCCTCGAAGCTCCTTGAGATGAACATCAACCCTGGGATCTGCAAAGAGAATCCGCACTTGATCTATGCGTCCATACTTGCTCGCCATCATCAAAGGCGTAAACCTCTTGTCGTTTGTGGCATTTGGATCACAATCACTCTCTCGAAGAATCCGAACTGTGATTTCCGGGTCGCTGACTATATGAAGCAGCGTGTTGCCTTTCGAGTCAACGTGGTCATCAAGACGAAGGGATTTGCCATCTTTCTGAGATACTTGCGCTGATGTCAAGGCTTCGTTGACCATTGCTTTGTAATCAGGGTGATCGTACGATCTACAGAGGGCAAAGAGCGGCGTCTGGCCGTGCTTGTCCCTTTGCCGCCAGGGGAGGAGTTCCCCAAGCCTCGACATTAGTGGCGGTGTGCTGAAAAGATAATGAGCAACGGTACGGCCATGGATGTCCGACTGCTTCAAATACGAGGCAATAGCACCTTCATCGCTTTCTCGGAACAGAAAATCGAGAAGAACATCTACCATTTCCGTGTGAGCAAGCTGGACAGCAGCATTAAGTAGCGTCGTCCCATCAGTATTGGTGTCCTCGAAGACGTCTTCGACTGGATAGTATTCTCCCAAGCTTAGGAGATATTTTAGAGACTCAGGCTGTCGACTTTCTACAGCCATCATGGGAATCGAATCACCTGCGGGATCTTGCGTCTTCGTCAAGGTCTCAATTGAGCTATCACCTTCGATTGTACTTGTTATTGACCCAATGGTCGTCGACCAGGAAGTTAATGATACGGCCGATGACTCAGACAAGCTACGGACATCCATAGATACCTTTTTTACAGGACGCCGAGGTTCCCTCGGAGGAGAAGTTGCTCCCCATGTCTGAAAGGGAAATACATGTGCCAAAGGCGGCGTCTCCGGCAGATGCTCAAAAGGATCTAGAAGACCGTTTGGCTCCGTTGCTGGACCCGGACTGAAAGAGGGCTTGTGTGGCCGTTCAGCTGATTTCTCCTCTTCCGTTCCAAACAATGACTTGGGCTCAGGTTCGTTTAAGTCATCGTCGAGCGAATCGTGCTCTCCATCTGGTTCTAGAATCGCCTTCATGTCAGGAATTCTACCCGCTTTGGTAGCATTCCACAAGCGCTTATTGCGAAGACTAGCCCTTCGTAGACCTGCCGAGTCTGTGACTAAGTATGTCAAGACTGCCTCAAAGGTGCTCAGCGCATAGCCCATTTCACCACTATCAACATCGTCGATATAAATAAAATGTTGCATGTACAGGAGTCGAGCGTGCAAACGTCGGATCTGAGACCGAATGACGACGATCAACAGTAGTGAGACCAAAAGATCGGCATTAACGGTGACCGGGGCTGATTTTTCGGATGCCAGAGCATCCGCTTTATCATAATTGCCAGGAAAAGATATCACTTTGATCGTCTCCAAAAGGGTGTCCAGCATTTCGTGAGGCGACCTCGCATTCAACATTTTCCGGAATTCGTCCACACCTTTCCCAAGTCGCTGTAGCAGTTCTCTTTTGCCCTTGTGGCCACCTTCCACAACAATTCCTACCTGTGACACGTCGATATATTCCATCTGACGGATCCTTGAGTCTAACTCCGCATCCTCAGACTTCCGAAAATTGCATAACCGCGAGAAGAGAGATTCATGCACCTGTTCTGCTACATAGCGTTCTATCAGTCGTTCAACAACAGGACCCGTCAGATCCGTGGTGGCACCAAGGAGAGATAATTGCTGCTTATCTACTAGGCGAAAGAGGTCAATCGCAGCGGTAACCGCGGTTTCCAGACTGCGCCGCATGAGATCCTCGTCATCCTCGAAATACTCCCCCGAATTGAACGGTAGTCTGTCCCTTCCGGTAGACGAGGAACTGCGAAATGACGCAGTTTCGTCAATTGGTGGTTCATCGTACGGGTTCTTTCGTTCCGCTGCTGGTGACATCAACGGTGATCGCGACGGCGGGGGAGGCAACGGCTTCCCTAACTCTTTCCCGAATTCTCGAAATAGTCTCTCCAGACCCGGTTGCATCTGTCTCGCAATCATTGGGAAATGCGACAATAGCTCCCCAAAACTTCTGATTACTTTCTTCGGTGGTGATGATATCTCACCAGGTCCAGCCTCTGCGCTGACACCATTCTGTTTCGGTAGTGTCCCAGGCACTGTAGCAGAGACTATCTTTCCGGGATCGAAGGAACCGATCAGGGGTCGAGATATGTAGTAAATAAGCCATGGTTGGGACCCATTGCTCGGAGTATAATACAAGGCATCGGATAGCAGTTGGACTTGGCTTAGTGATTTAAAGCCTAGATATACAGTTCAGCACATGCATGACCCACTCGGCGAGGAACCCTTCGCACCTTTGTTGCTATAAACCGAGTTCTCCTTTATGATTACGGTCCTTCCATTGACCGTTGTGACCTGCTTTGCCTTTCCCCTACTGTCGCGAACGCTTGATTCATCTTTCCCGTTCACAGATCCGGCTGAAATTGGAATGCGCAAGACATGACTTCCCAAAAATTCCTCTGAGGCGACAAAGTCGGAATAGTAGATATTTGACTCACGATCGCGCGACCCGGTTAGACATTCGGTAGTGGGAACAAGCAGTACCTAGAAATAGGTTGTGAGTATCAAAGCCGTAGAGCTATCCAATATAGCTCACTCAGGGGACATACATGGTTTTCGATTGGAATACACTGGCCTGGAACAGTGCTTCGGAAGAAAGCACGAAGGAAGGGGTTTAGCGGGTGCATCCAAACGGTTTTGGACGGCCCAGTAGAGGAACCCTGACACTCATTAAGCCATCCAAGCGAGTCTAGAAGAGAAAAAGTATTCTAGCTGCTCGACAACCACGGTGGGGAGCAGCTCAACGGGCTAAGCTCTCAGGTAGCCAGTTAGGTCGAGGATCCAGGGTGTTCGATATAGGCGACAATAGCAAACAATTTGCTATAGATCTGACCAATAACAACTAACTAATAACACTGAGGGAGAAAATGAGCAGATAGAGCAAGATGGAGAATTACAGAGAAAGGAAGAATTAAATGGGTTCATTCAGCGTGCAGCTTGGAAGCTCTTGGCGCTATCCCATTTTAGGTAATCATTCATGATCAGGCAGATATCAAGGCAAAAGCATGAATCGCAATGAATTGGTATTGGAATTATTGTTGAACATGCTATGCAACATGTACAGCTAAAATACAAACATGGTGACCACAAGGTGTACCACAGCAGACCCATTTCACCTTAATAGTTGGATATTCAAGGACCACAGCACCATAAATAAGCAGCATTCCTCCGTAACAGATGATCGATGACACTTTTCAACCCAGACGACGGCTCCTTCTACTCCGGGTACCACCAAACTTAATGCGAGTTGAATCGGTGACTCGGCTGATCAACCCTCGAATGGCCTTTCCTTCATTGCCTAGTAGGACCTTAATGAACGCTTCACGGCCTTGACCAAAATCACGCAAAACGAGCACAAGTCTCTGAATCTCAAGAAGAAGGCCTTTCTCGTGAATCTTCCCAAATACGTGAGCTGCTAGTTGGTATGCTGGGTCATAGCCAGCACGGGCGGCTTTCCGGAAACCCAAGTTCCCACAACTCATCGACACTAACGGTTCTCCATTCGGTCGCGTTAAAGTCACATGTGTGTTATGTTTATGTGAATAGCAATGGAGGCGATGGGGAGGAGCTCGATCGGCGTAGGATTCCTTCATCAACTCTGACTCCATAGTCTGAGCCATTCGAGAATAATCGGCACTGACTTCTCCATGTTGCGCATTTTGATTTCCCTTCATCATACCTGAGATTGCGGAAAATGAGGGATTCGTCTTGCCGGCTTGGTCTGGTGCCATGCCCAAGAGCGTTCTCTCAAGCTCCCGGGTCTTGTCCCGCCCATTAGACCGGACAATAGGGGAAGAACAAAACGATCGTATTAAGCGAGATTGAGAAGGTCGGAATTGGCATTGTCGAGAAACAGAAGGCAATGCCTTTGTTATAGTATTGAGAAACGGAGCATTCATCTTCGTTGGAACGCCCTCAGGGCGTCGGTAGGCGGCAGACTGACAGGACTTAACGTTTAGTTATTAGTGCCAAAGCTGGGAAACAGTCGACGAAAAAAAAAAAAAAATACGAGGAAATGAAAGCAAGAGCAAGTCAATTGGGCAAAGAAGCAGAGGATATCAAATATCTCGGGGGTTGGTTGGTTCAAAAGTGACGAGATGGGAAAGAATTTGGGAAGTCTTGGCGCCGCTCAACTTTTTTCCTCTCCGAAGTCAATCACATCGAATTCATTCACCATTTCTTCCTTCTTCCGGTCCGCTCTCCCTGCTCCATCCTGTCTCCCTATTCCAGGGACTTGACTTCTTCTACTTGTTTGTCCTCTAATTCTCTATCTATATACCTTTTTTAATTCTATTTCCTCCCCGTACAGAGCATGATCCCGACCTCCCGAGTGCCGGCCACCGCGGCCATGCTGCGGTCCCAAAAGTTGACACCAAAAGTGGCATATGGGAATTCTGTTGCTTTTCAGAAACTTCTAACGCGGTCCCTTTCTTCATCGAGATCGCCTTTATCGGTTCTGACAGTGCCGGAGGACAGGAGGACTCCAGTCAACCAACAACACGTTAATCTCCCAGTGTCCCGACTTATTTCCCCGTTTACTTCCCTTCCTCTGACGAGATCATTCCACGTTGCCTCATCGCGATGGGAACAGCAACGACAGGAGAAGGAGAAGCAAGAAGAAGAAGGCAAAAAGACGGAATCTGAAGGAAATGGCGAAGGAAAGAGTGAGGGAAAAGAAGAGGGAAAAAAAGAAGATGGAAAGGAAAGCCCGCCACCCCCTCCGCATGGAGACAAGTCCCCCTGGCAAGTCTTTACAGAAACTCTCCGCTCCGAATTCAAGGAGTCCAAAGAATGGAATGAGGGGAGGAAGGCTCTCGCATCGTCGGCGCATCAGTTCACGGAGAACGAGAACATTAAGCGGGCACGTGCCGCTTACGAGGCTGCCTCTGGTGCAGCGAGTTCCAGGACCTCCGAGGCCTTCAAGACTACTGGTAAAGCCATTGGTAAAGGGGCTGCATGGACATGGAACACTCCCGTCGTGCAAGGCGTGAGGAAAGGTGTGAATGCGACAGGAAGTGGGTTCGAGAAGATGACAAGACCCGTGAGAGAGACAGAAGCCTACAAGTCTGCGGTTGGTGGAGTCAAGAATGCGATCGATGATGGCAGCAGTTCTCGCTATGGCGGATGGATCGAGAAAGAAGAACGCCGTAGGCAAAGGCAACTGCGGGAAGAAATGGAGGCAAAGTCAGGGCGTCGCAGGCCTGAACAAATGGTTGAAGATCCAAAGTAGGTGCCAACAGTCCGTACTGCACTACCGGCCTTTTATCTAACATCGTTTCTCTTAGTGCTGGAACCAACATCACCGTCCACAAAGACTCCGCTTGGAAAGAGTCTTGGCGCCAATTCCGGGACTCGAACCCCATGATGCAGAAACTCTTCTCAATGAAGGAAACATATAATGAGTCCGAGAACCCTCTCATCAGCACAGCTCGCAGTATCTCGGACCGGGTAGCTGGATTTTTTGCGGAAAATGAGACAGCTCAAGTCATCAAAAAATTCCGGGAGATTGATCCCAACTTTCAACTCGAGTCATTCCTACGGGAAATGCGTGAATATATCTTGCCAGAAGTCCTGGACGCATACGTCAAGGGGGATGCTGAAACCCTTAAGCTTTGGCTCTCGGATGCGCAATACCATGTGTATGCTGCTCTCTCGCAGCAATATACTACAGCGGGACTTAAGTCCGATGGACGTATCCTTGATATTCGCGGCGTCGACATCCTGAATGCTCGTATGCTAGACCCCGGTGAAATTCCTGTGTTTGTTGTGACTTGCCGTACCCAGGAGGTCCATGTGTACCGGAATACAAAGACGAATGAGCTTGCAGCTGGGATGGAGGATAAGGTGCAACTGGTCACTTATGCCATCGGTCTCACCAGGATCCCCGAGGATGTCCAGAACCCAGAGACCCGGGGATGGAGATTGATCGAGTTGCAGAAGGCGGCTCGGGATTATATTTAAACTGGAATTTCTTGAAACCTTTCCTCCCACCACCCACGCCACTTCCAACTTCGACACATACCCTTCTTGTGTCAGACCTTTTTATATCATGAATATCGTTCAGCTTCCCTCCTCGGTTGTTTTGATAGCATCGACTGTACAATATCGGCTCCTGCAATAGAGATCAGGCGGATTCGGCGCTTTGTATTATGTCTGATAGTAACTACGAATTTATTTTTCGACTTAATCAGGTTGTTTTCTCTTTCATGCGTCACGCTCTGCTTACCTCGGGACTGTTTACTCTGTCCGGATCTTCTGCCGGAAGATAAGTAGCAGACCCGGCTCAATTTATGTTGTCCAGCTTCGATGGACGACTGAATTATTGGCCGTCGCTTATCTGTTTCTGTCCCTTCTGGTCTCTGGCGTTTTTGGCTAATCCTTTCCTCCACTCTCCTCTCGTCTCTTGAAGTATTGCATCTGGGCCTTGTCCAGCATTATGAGTTTTGGTTTGTCTGTTTGTTTTTACTTGGCTTATTAGTAGTCTCTGGTGGTAGTCTTCTTGAAGAGTGGGCAGATGTATACTGATCGAATTTGAGCTTAGTAGGAAACTTCCTATGGGCAAGTTGTAAATATAAGACACATTATTCCATGACAATCTCACACCAGCGTGCAGTTTACATTAGAGCAACAAATGAGAACTCTGAAAGTCCAGGGCGTGTATTTTATCAGACTGGCAAATAACCTAGAGATAGGAGAGGTAGGTAGCTATAGATATCCACCCGGTATATTCCCTGGATACACTACCCCATGTCTGGATTGCTGTCAGTACGGAGTACCTAATTCTGACATGCTTGTAAGCAGATAGGTAGTTTTGCACCAGAGCTATGCGAGTGTCCTTCTACACTTTTACAAAACGAAAACAACACTACTATCACAACTGCTATATGGATATATAGACAGGTAGATGTACGAATAGACATATAAACATACCTCATTCGAAGTAGCGAGTCCATACTTTTACCTAACCATGAAATAAATACTACCTACCTAGGTAGTATCTTAGGTTATACTAGTTAAGCTTCTTTATGGGGTCGATATAACCCAATCGGATGCCCGTCCGGGTTTAACTTATCCAATAACAGCGATACCCGGACAGACTCTTTGTTTGACCTTACCCTACATTAGTAGATTTCAGGTACGGTATATTTTACACATCCGAGGCTTGCCGGAGCGCATGTCCTATCCTTCTTGTATATGTTATGATCTCATGTTTTCCCAAGTCCATCAATTCAGCAATCCAGACTTCACTTAGCACCTACGGCATGTGAGCATGACCCGGCGACCGAATTTCCTCGTTATCGTCGCGGATGACCTTGGTTTCTCCGACACAGGAGCTTATGGGGGAGAAATCAAGACCCCTAACATTGATAACCTGGCAAAAACTGGTATTCGTTTTACTGATTTCTACGCAGCGGCAGCATGCTCACCAACCAGAGCTATGTTATTAAGTGGAACCGATAATCGTAGGTCCCTTGGGGTTTAGCAATCTTCCTTGATTGGGTCAGAAGACTGACTGTACATCCTGATTTGCGAAGATATTGCTGGCATAGGGACAATGGCCGAAATGTGGACTGAGGAGCAAAAAGACAAGCCAGGTTACGAGGGCTATCTGAATGACCGCGTTGTGCCATTCCCCGAACTACTTCAAGAAGCTGGTTATGACACCTTCTTGTCGGGGAAATGGCACCTTGGACTGACTCCGGATCGGTGGCCATGTCGAAGAGGCTTCGATCGATCGTTTTCACTTCTCCCTGTATGGCTTCGTACCTATCATCTTTATCCACACTCAATGTATCTAACCGTACTATCTCCTAGGGTGGTGCCAATCATTTTGGGTGGGAACCCCAACTAGAAGAATATAACAGGGCCCCAGGAATCCTGGGACATACCACCGTCTTCTACGTAGAAGATGATAAGCAGATCAACGCTAATGAACTAGGAGATGATTTCTACTCATCCGAGGCGTTCGCAACAAAGCTGATTCAGTACTTAGACGAGCGAGACTCAGAGGAAAAAGAGAAGCCATTCTTTGCTTACCTTGCGTTCTCCGCGCCTCACTGGCCGCTGCAAGCCCCGGATAATGATATCCGTGACTATCGCGGTGTTTATGATGAAGGACCAGAGGTGCTGCGACAGCATCGCGTGAAGCGTCTTAAAGAGCTCGGCATGGTCCCCGAACATGCAATCCCACACGATGTCGTAGCCATCGGCGGCCAGGATCTCTCCCGAGATTGGGAAGATCTTGACGAGGAGAAACGGAAGTTCTCTTCTCGGACAATGGAGTGCTTTGCCGGAATGGTACAGAATATGGATCGACAAATCGGTCGTGTTGTAGAGTATCTCCGAGAGAAAAACGAGCTGGATAACACATTTATCATCTTCATGTCCGATAACGGCGCCGAGGGCCTTCTACTCGAGGCCATCCCAATTATCAAAGGTGATGTTCATGATCATATTGCGAAGTACTATGATAACTCCCTGGAAAACATGGGCAGAAAGAACTCCTACGTTTGGTATGGGCCTCATTGGGCGTCGGCTGCGACAGCTCCAGGTCGTCTGTACAAGTGTTTTACCACCGAAGGGGGCGTTCGTGTTCCACTTATTTTAAATTACCCTCCTTTATCAGCTCAGAAACATACTATGTCTGACGGGATTGACCACTCATTTGCGACAGTTATGGATATTGCACCTACAATCCTCGAGCTTGCGGGTGTTGAACATCCGGGGACATCATTCCGTGGTCGTGTTGTCGCTCCGATCCGCGGGAAATCTTGGGTTCCTTATCTGTCGGGACGGGAAAGCAGCATCCACCCGAGTGATGTAGTTATGGGCTGGGAGCTCTTTGGCCGGCAAGCTATCCGAAAAGGGAGATATAAAGCTGTACATATTCCCAAGCCGTATGGGCCCGAGCGATGGCAATTATATAACTTGGAGCAGGACCCCGGCGAACGGATCGATTTGGCGGACCAAATTCCAGAAGTCCTTTCTGATTTGATAAAGGAGTGGGATCAGTATGTCTATGATGTTGGGTTGATTGTGGGCTCAGCACAGCCGTTTTTCGTTGCTGACGAGAACAAATAATCTCGAATGATTATGAAACGATAGACTATAGAAAATATATATTTTCTATTAGCGCGGCTATCTGTTTTCTATCTGAATAACTGTAAAAGCGTTCAATGGTCTTGAATGTAAAACTAATGGTATGTTTCTACCATACAGGGTTTGTTCGTGGATTACAGAAACTCACTCTAGTCAGTGCAGATGAAAGATGCAGAGGCAGATTGAGAAGGTTTTATGACAAAGACCTTGGCTCAGGTACATTCTCTCAAGGCAGCTGCTAGTTAGCCTTAATATAGCTAAAAAATGTGCTCATTTGTGCTTAGATCCAGTGGGGACATTTAAACTTGGTCTAACCATAAATCGAAAACACTGAATATGTATCTGTCTAGGTAGAATTAAGCAAGTAAGAAGTACTTGTCTAATTTAGAAGTTAGGAACATGGCTGTTTTACAATGCTTTCTACCAAGGTATGCATTAGGGCATGGGGCAAATATCCTCAGCATCGACCACCTCATTCATCCGTAGTAGTACGCTAGGTAACAGTGGATCGACACACATCTCAAGCCATTCGCTTATTCAATAATTCCCGACTATGACAGAGTTCTCCTAGATGTACCTCCTGACACCGAGTTCCCCCAGAAAAGCCCCCGCGAGAACCGAGCAGAAATATCCCACATTCATGGTCATAACAGCCAGCATCCTGTTATAGTCAGCATCGAGACTTGGACCCAAATAAGCCAAATTCTAGGCATACAGTAAATTAGACACGCCCGCGATGCAGAGGGCAATTAATGCGCGGGGGAGGTCAATGCTAAATCGCCAAGGCAAAACCTCTGGTGCCGCCTGCTGCACGATTTTAACAGACTCCTCCTTTCCCTGTGCTGTGACTAGCGTTGTGCATTGTGTGTCTCGGTTGTTGTTGGCACGTTCTGCTTCGGGTATCTTGTCGGTGCTAGCGATATGGCGATGGTTTAGATGAGTAGCGAGCCATCGGCGCTCCATAATGGCTTTAAAAGCAAATAGACACCGATCAATGATACTGAGGATAATCAAGAAGATACAGGTGCCGGCGTAGCTACCATCAGAGGTAGGAGTCCATAGTTTCGAGAAGAGTGGAGTGTCGTGACTGTTGGAGAATGTCATAGCCATCGAGGAGGACATGTCCATATCGGAATGGCTCATTCCTGAATGGCCCATTGGATGATCCATGTCCATGGCGATACTACATAGGTAGTATACTTGTAAGGAACATTCTAATGTGGTCTAGTTGACCATATAAATACATCGAGAGGAACGACCGGAAGAGAATGCCATAACATTTGGCGGTAAAGTGGAGCCACTAGAGGGAATTTCATAGTATGAGGTAGTGAGATGTCTGCCCTATCATAGTTATCTTCTTTGCCTTGAACATGCTCCGCTGCCACAGGCCAAGAAATTGGCTGAATCCATTAGAGATAGTCAACATGTCATAGAGCAAATATGAGCTGATTCTATTGCATGCCATATAAAGCATTATATTTCATCAGTTTTGCTTCACCATACTTACCATTAGTTGGGATGAATGCTAGAAGACGCTTAGAATGCCTGGGTGGTCATAGATAAGGAAGCTGAGAGTGAAATTAGCCGGTAGGCGTGCGCTATTGAATAATTCATAGCACTGGAGCAGGCGTCAAGTCGTCTTAGAAGGGCAATCATATCAATTGCTCCAGGTCATCAGAGATCAGTGCCAAAATTTTTCTTTGCTTGCCAGGAAATTTTCGGCCTTGTATAATATAGCCCATATGTCAATTCTTTCTAACCAGCATGTCGGCGAGCTGCTTTATATTTCCTGGAAGGACTCTAACTAGTTGAGGCCACGAGATCCATGTCATTAGGACAGAGGGCATCATCAAAGATGATCCGCAACGACCTTGGGCACCCAGTGTATCTTTCCATCAAGAATGGCAAACTGAACGCTGACTGTATTTTGTATTCGCAAATGTTGTGTATAATCTTCGACATTCAATTCAGTTGCTGGAGGCTATGCGAGATGAATAAATGTAGATACCTGGTAGACAAAGTGAATTAAATCCTCATTCTTGTTGGCCGGGTGTACTTAGGGCTCTTCCACGTGACCCACTTATAGGTTGCTTGCATAATTAATTGTTTACTCCTAATGAATCCTCTCGGAAGCCATCAAGTATTCTTTCTGTTATGTGTACCTATGGACGGAAGTCCCGGAGCCAAGTTCCTAGCCTCGACTTAGTTAGGGTCCGCTAAAATTTTGGCTTCCAATCACAGGATTCTCTACTGCCTGGTAGCGACTTCATCCTCTGGGTCCAAAGCCGCATATAGAACCCCCTGACTCCAACTATTGAAGACTGCCATTCATGGGGATCTACTCTAAAGCGAATTATCCATCTCCCCAAAGCTACGCATTATATTTTTCTTCCTTCTATGGCTTTACCTCTAGTGGTTAGCCTTCATGTCCAGCCCGCCAAGTCATCCCTCACCAGTGAGAAAAATCCCAGTTGAAATTTGGAAAAGCTGTTGAAGATAACGCATATCCCATGCCACTTTGTCTTCTCACGTCGTGCGGAGGAGCAATCGGTAAAAGTTAATGGAGATGTATCGCCGTCAAGTACGTACTGTGGGTCATCTGACCGTGTTAGACGATAGTAACTGGCTTTCCATTACGTAGTTTGTTTGGAGTTGTGGATGCAATATCGTCTGCTTTCACTTCTTAAGGCATAGCTGGAGGTCCACCCATATTCCCATGTACCCCATGCGGGGGGAAATTGAAGCTGGGGAAGTATCGGATAGTATCCGATATCCGGATGTCAGTAGGGGGCAGGCCCTAAACTTCGGATAGCTTGGGGCATCCGTATAACAAATACCTTCTAAGTCTCTGATATCTCAAGCGACATTCCTTCTTTCTCAGCACTGATTAGGAAGGGCTGCAGTCATAATGTCAAATCCAACTAGTACCATTAATCATCCTAGCTCATACACCCCAGAGCCCTACTATCAACCACACGACGAAGAAAAACCAGCCCAGAGAGATCCAAACACGGATGGCCCATTTGGGGGTGAAGAAAATGCAGAAATCAGATATCGGACATTGGCCTGGTGGTATGCTCTACCATACTATTTTCTTTTACAGTTCTGTGCTAACTTCCAGCTTTCAGGCAATGTGGAATCAGTATGTTGTATATACCAATTAACTAAGATGATAGGCTAACGTATGGGCTAGTCATGGTCGCAGAAACAATCTCGCTAGGAATCCTATCCCTACCATCAGCACTGGCTGCACTAGGACTGGTCCCGTAAGCTTTTTCCAACTCCCTTTCCGCCTGAGCTTAGTGCCGACTAGTATGATTCTATTTTCTTAGGGGGGTCCTAATTATCCTAGGCGTCAGCATGATTGCGACATACACAGGATACGTGATCGGTCAGTTTAAGCAACGATATCCGGGAGTTCATAGCATGGCCGACGCTGGCGAGATCCTCTGGGGCCCTATAGGCCGCGAAGTGCTAGGTCTAGCGCAATTGATCCTTATGGTCTTCAATATGGCCAGTCATGTGCTAACCTTTTCGGTTATGCTGAACACCGTTACGGACCATGGCACCTGCTCGATTGTTTTTGGAATCTGTGGTATGATTGTTTGCTTTGTTGGGAATATACCTCGAACCCTCCGTGATGTATCATGGATGTCTTGGGTGTGTATGTGCTATACTGAAACCTTATCGATCCTTTAGAAAGCCAGGAAAACTGCTATAGCTAACCAGTCACTTTAGCATTTGCGAGTATTTTCGCTGCGGTCTTAATCACAATGATTGCCATTGCAATTCAACGACCTGCGGCGGGCCATGTGCATGCTACTACTCCAACTGACCTTAACCATGCCTTTTTAGCCGTAACAAATATCATCTTTGGATATGGTAAGTGGCCTCTGTCCAATTTGTGGCCTCTGTCCAATTTCTCCTCTTGTCTCATTAGATCTAACCCTAGTTGATCACTAGTTGGGAATTTCGTGTATTTCAGCTTCATCTCCGAAATGAAAGCCCCCTCGGACTACCCGAAAGCCCTATACCTACTCCAGACGACCGATACATCCATGTATATCGTAACATCTGTCGTGATTTACTACTATGGGGGAAAGAGTGTGACATCGCCAGCTCTAGGGTCGGCTGGACCTCTGATCAGCAAGATAGCCTATGGTATTTCTATTCCAACAGTACGTAGTGCCTTTGCCTAATATATGACTACGCTAATTAGTTCCAGATCGTGGTGGCAGGCGTCATCAATGGCCACGTCGCGTGCAAGTATATATACGTCCGAATCTTTCGAGACACAGAACATATGCATAAACGGAACTTGCTTTCAACCGGAAGCTGGGTTCTTATTGCGTTTATTCTATGGCTATTGCCTGGATAATTTCTGAGGCTATTCCTGTCTTTAATAATCTTCTGAGCTTAATGGTGAGCATTCTCCAAAGACATTATCTATGGTTTTTTATCTTTTGCTAATACAAGTGACATATCAGACGTCACTCTTCGCAAGCTGGTTTACATGTATGTTCTACACTCTCTTCTCTTGCTGATTACTATCTTGCTCATAATCATTCCGTCTGCAGTTAGCATTTGCGGTGTCTTTTGGCTTTACCTTAATCAAGGGCTCTGGTTTTCGTCTCCCCGGAAAATATTCTTGACTATTATCAACCTAGTTATTATCTTGATTGGGGGACTTGTCGTAAGTATCCATACTGCTCTCGATCTTGTGTCTTTTTCCTAACGACACATTAGTGCGGTCTTGGTCTGTATGTCTCTGGGAAGGCCATCCATGATGACCCCAGCGGGGCTAGTTTTTCTTGTGCAAATAATGCGTAAGATTCCAGGCGTGATAGTGGCTTGCATGGATACATCTTCCATGGAGTGTTATATAGAATTCGGTCGAACAAACGATACATGCCGGTTTCATGGGAGACTATATAGTGGCTATAACCTAGAAACGGTATATAGAATTATTATATGTTAGGGTAGAGGCACAGTTTGACAGTACATTAAAAGGATTCCGGATTGCTGGCTATATTGTATAGGTATGGGTCAAATTATTGAGGTTAACGTAGCTTCTTTATGGCAAAAACTGGGGATTACGGAAACACGAGCGCTGGGTAACAATCCTCAAGTGTAGTGATAGATTAAACATTCACCGTTCGAGATCAACGATTCCTGAATTTATCATCTCTATGCGCCGCGTCCAGCACCACCCATCATATTACGAGCCCTACAATTAGTAGATTGACATTAGCTTGTGGGTTAAGGAACCATGCAACGCAAGTGGAAAACTTACATCTCAGCAATGCTGGGGTCGCTCATCAGGCTAGACATGTCGGGCATTGCACCACCACTACCGACATTCTCTGCCATCTGCCTCAAGCGTGGATTGTTCATAATGTTGTTCATCATTTCCGGATTGCTCATTAAGTTCTGTGCCATGCTAGCAAACATGGGGTTGTTCATAAGAGAGCTGAAGTCAGGCATACCGCCCCCGCCACGGCCGCCTCCTCCAAGCATACTTGCCAGCGAAGACAAATCAGGCATACCGCCAGCACCGCGAGATGCTCCAGAAGCATCATCAACCGCTTCAGCCGGGGGTTCATTTGCTCGACTTGCCTCCGCAAGCTTGTTCTTGGAGGTCTCGAGTCCACGCTTCATAGCATCACTTCCACCATTCCCTTCTGCCTCAATTCCCTTCTCATAGGCTTCTTTGGCGGCCTGGTAGTTCCCCATATCAAAACGGGCCAGTCCGAGACGGCTCCATGCCTTCGAGTACTTCGGATCCACGGCGACAGCGAGTTCCGCGTCCTCTGCTGCTTTGTCGTGCTGACCCGAAGCGGAATATGCCGCAGCACGGTTGGAAAGGTAAATAGGGTTTGACGTGGCGATTGACAAGGCTTTAGTGTACAGGTCAATAGCGGTACTGTATTCTTTCCGGGCCATCGCGGCATTTCCCTCGGACTTTAGTTTGTCGGACTCGGCGGTCGGTGCACCTGCCTTAGGTTTAGACTCCTCTCCGCCCTTGGCCTGCGCACCGGTAGAGTCCGCGGGGGCTTTGCTCTTTAACTTCTCATAGACGCTGTAGATGCTTGCCAGCGACTGACCACCGACGGCATCCTTCACAGCAGCTTCATCGCTTGGGTCGACTTTAAAAGTATCGGCAATGCATGACTGGGCGATCTCAATGGATTCAGCATCGTCACTGGTCAGAGTACCATCCTTTAAGCTGGAGCCCAGGAAGTCGATGATTGCTAGAGCTAAACGCTTCTTGGAATCTGACGGAGCCTAAACAAAACAATCAGTATTTGGCCAGTACATTAACAAGACTCGAGGTCTATCCAGACACTCTCACCATTCTGATGACTAGAAGGAAATTTTGAGGGAAGTGGAAAAGAAAAGGGAAGAAAATACGATTGCTTTTTTAATGCGGGGAATTTCATAATTCAGTTCAATAGAGGCCACGTGATGCCGATCTCCGAGACGAGCTCCAGACTGGCTTCGCTTCTCCATCTTCTCTCCTTACCTCTTTCAGTTTCAAGTTCCTCTGTTTAGCCATGGTTGGCATCTTCGGGAGCCCATATATCCCGTACCCGACGGACTAACGCCCTGGTCCATCGAAGATGACTCGATGGGAGCTCTGTTTCCTCTCTGTGACCAACTCCCCTGCATACAGCCATGTACTGGCCCAATGGCGTACCCCGGGTCTATGCGGTCAATGGCCCTGGCATTCCGCACGCTTCTTCCGATGAAGATCTAAAACCTGAATCTGAAACCTCCGAGGAACAGCGAAAGACTTCCTCAGAAAGCAATGGACCGGACGAATCCCGTACGAAACCGGGATGGGCAGACGAGGTCATAACTGGCCTTTGTGTCACCCGTGGTGGTCATATATTTGCGACAATGACCGAATCGTCGATTGCTGTTTGGCAAACTAGAGTAAGGATCCGGTCTTTGTTCCCATGATGTTTATTAACAACTTGCTAGCCTACCGCAGTTGTTGGCGTGGTTGCTCGGTCCGCTTCATCACTAGAAACATACGGCTCCAATGTCGCGCTTCTGATGCATCCCGACTCGACTATCCTCGTTGTCCGGACTGTCAATGGGTACCTTCTTACATATACAATAGCGTCGGACCCAAACACTCGAGTCTATCAACAGCATTTCGATCATTCTACCCAAGCCCGTCGGCAACAGATTGCTCGCGTCTCCGCTGGCGAAGATGTGAACGGGATCCGGAATCTCAATATCCGCTTTAGAATGGCTATCAAAATAGAATCTGGGATTGTTAAAGCCCTAGCATTGGATAATGAGCTTGTCGTCGCTACTGTGAAACCGCCAGCCATTCAATGCATTCGTTGGACACCTGATTCTAGCGGAACGCAAACGACGTCTGAGCTTTTGAGCCGAATTCTAGGCGTATCTAAGAAGATTTCTATTGCAGACATGGTCTATGACCGTGCCATGAACCTGTTGATATGGGTTACGAACAACGGCCAGGCGTATGCTGTGCAAAGAGTTTTAGAAAGGCCAACAGAACCTGAGTCTCCCAGGAAACTTTTTAACGGCCATTGTTTTCACGAACCGAAAGATGATGGCGAGAAAGCTATGAAGGTCGCAGTCAATGCTCGGTTCTCACTGCTAACTGTGAGCTGTGCGAACGGTGATATCCTAGTCTACACGGCAAAGGACTACCTAGGGAATGTTCCACTTTCATACAAGCTTCAACTACCCGCAACCCCCGCAACTACCGGTTCTCTAATGTTTATGAATTATTCGCCTGATGGATATTGCCTGTTTGCCGGCTATGATCATGGTTGGACTACCTGGAGTGTTTTTGGCAAACCGGGTGGAAATAGCTTCTCGGCTGACTTCTCGGCGGATCGATCACTTGCTGAGAGTAATGGTGAGAACTGGTTGACTGGAGTTTCTGATGGTTGTTGGATAGGCGGAGGATCAGATATCATACTAACGGGCAAAAATGATCGCCGTTTGTGGATCTTGGAGACGGCACGGAGCGCTCTAACGGGCTGCTTCTCGGCTGCAAACCTAGCTAGAGGGTTGTTGCAAACGGGAACCGAGATCATCCTCTACCGTGGCCATGATTTACCAGATCTCATGACCATTTCTGGCAAGGACTCTCTATGGCATCATGCACAGTATCCTCCAACATATCTTCATTCGCAATGGCCAATTCGCTCTACCGTTGTATCACAGGACGGGAGATATGTAGCCATTGCCGGTAGGCGAGGTTTGGCACATTACAGTGTGAATAGTGGCCGTTGGAAGGTCTTTGAGGACTCCAAGATTGAGAGTTCTTTTGCCGTTCGGGGTGGCATGTGCTGGTATGGGCATATTTTGATTGCTGCCGTCGAAAGTGATGGGTCTTATGAGGTTAGTTTCTCATTGATGATATTAACTAAGGCTAACCAGCCAATGTAGTTGCGATTGTACTCACGAGAGTTACCCTTGAACAACAACTCTATTATGCACATAGAGTATCTCCCTTCGCCCGTGGTCTTTATCGGGCCTTCAGGCGAAGACTCTCTCCTAGTTTATACCTACGATAACATTCTATACCATTATATCATCAATTCAATGCAACCACGGATAACCCTTGTGCCAGTCGGGCAAATAGCTTTCAACGGCATTGTGCGGGCACCTACTCGAGTTCGGGCTATTAGCTGGGTTTTGCCTGAGGACCAATTACGTGAGTCAATATTTGCCCAAGTAGCTCGAGCTTGCTGACAGCATATAGGAAATGGAGATCCATCTCAAGATGTGAAGGTAGCGTCTGTCCTCCTTTTGGTGGACGGAAATCTCGTTTTACTGCAGCCGTCAGTAACTGATACGGGCGACTTAAAATATGATATGCGGGTGATATCCCACGATGTTGAGTACTATATATTAATGCGCGACCAACTCTCTTTCAATTTCGCTCCGCCTGCTGATGAATCACTACCGGCGAGCCCCTCAGCTGAGATGGTGCTGGGTATGTACCGGCAGAACCAATCATTGAGGGACTCTCTTTGGGCGTTCTGTGGGAAAGATCTCATTGCATGGAACGACGTACAAGACGTCCTACAACGTGAGGAACACCCGAAGCCAATCCATATTCCTCTGGACTTCTATCCGCTGTCGGTCCTGCTGAACAAAGGCATTGTTCTTGGAGTGGAGTCGGAGATGATTCAGCGCCGGGATGTTACCTTTGCGGTGTTGAAATTTGCCATACGGGTACGGTTCGCTCTCTTAACAAAAAAGCACAAGGCTAACGGATACAGACACATTTGTTCCTTCCGTACTTCTTGCAGTACTGCCTCACTCATCTTGACATGTCGGCGGCTTTGTCACTTTCCCAACATTTCTCTCATTTATCATACTATCCGCATGCACTTGAAATGCTTCTACATCATGTTCTCGATGACGAAGTCGACAATGAAAGCATAGTGAACAAGCTCGGTGACCCCTCTCAGAAACCAGAGCCACTGCTTCCGTCTGTCATATCTTTCCTCCAAGCGTCTCTCCCAGCCAGGATATATCTGGACATTGTCGTCCAGTGCACACGGAAAACCGAACTCCGATCATGGCGCACTCTTTTCACCTACCTCCCGCCTCCAAAAGACCTCTTCGAGCAAGCATTGAAACTTAATTCTCTCAAAACAGCCGTAGGCTACCTTCTTGTGCTCCAGGCCTTTGAAGACGAAGAAGGTCACGAAGGCCAGATCGAAGATTATGTGGTACGGTTGATCGCTCTCGCGTCTCAGAGAGGAGACTGGGAACTCTGCGGAGAACTAGCCAGGTTCTTGATAGCCCTTGACGCGTCAGGTGATATGCTCCGACGCGCTATTTCCCGGGTCGGTCTTAGGAATGGCGCTTTGCAAGTACCTGGAGTGAATGGCTCAGGAACTGGCATGAAGGGCCTGGGGCTGGCGCTTCCCATGCGAACACCCTCGTGGTCGTCTCTATCTCCTACTTTGTCGCTTTCTCCGCGCGCAAGCCATCCAGATCGAAGACCTAGCGATGATGCGTCTGCTTCCAGTGCTGGGAATCAAGAAAGCGTGGAAAGCGATGATCCTGCTGCGCAGTAATAGGAGGGTATATTACTTTTGTATATAGTGATGAATCATATTAACCGCCATCCATAACTCCTCGGACTATCTACAACTCCCAAACCCCAGTATGGACACTACTCAATCCAAATGCATTCTCCAAAGCCCATCCCCAAGATAATGCCCCTCATCCATAACAACACCCTTCCCTTTACTCTTGATCTCCTCCGTACCGACCTTCAACGCACCCACAAGACAAATCTCCTCCTTCCCCTCCGCCTTAACAGCAACAACAGTCCCTTGCTCCAGCGCATGCTCCGCATCCGGTAACCTCCCCCCGGCGGACGTAAGTCCCGGCGCCATCAGCGTAGCGCCCGATAACACGAAACGGATCGCGCCGCGGTCAATCTGAATCGTTGGCAGGGCATCCGGGAAGGCATGTAGAAGTTTCAGGTGTGGGATTGGAGGACCGTCTTGAGGTTGGAAGAAGAGAGGTTGTGAATCGATTGTGTAGAGCGTGCATTTATCGGGTCTGGATGGCATTTCCTTGTTAGCTAGGTATTCCTTCCTTCCTTCCTTCCTTCCTTCCTTCCTTCTTTTCATCCATTCTTTCTTTCTTTCTTTTGATCGTCCGTCCATCCATCCAAGGGAAAACGAAGCTGACGGGCCGGGGGACAAGTACAATTTAACAGAATCCAACTGAGCCTTCTTGGGCATCACCTCTTCAATGTAAGGTTCGAAACCAGGGTACGTGTCGAGGAGTTTCTGGCGCAGGGTGCGCTGCACCGAGGATTTGACTTTCGAGCGCGTGCTCGGTGGGATCCTGCTTTGTGTCAGTGTCGTTTTCCAGAGAGATAGATTCTCAGAGCTTGGTGGTGTATCTCGTGGAGGGGTAATGTAGATAGGTAACTCTATTAATTGATCCAATTGGAGCATAGGCATGTGTATGAGGTGACTATAGGTAAGGGTGGAAGACAGAATACACATACTCTTTCTTGAACATATTGACGGCAGGTACCTGGTAGAGAGGAATGTCAAAACGAAGTCAATAGATAAGATCTTCAGTATCAAACTGCGCAGTTGGTTTCTATTGGTCAACGCAACGCGGGGATGACATATGGTCACGTGACATGTACCACTGTGGGTATGCAAATTATGCACAGGAAATATGCCATTCATTAATTCATTCTACTCTATACTTTTACGTATTGATGATTTAGCCCTTGGCTGCACCAGCCTTGATCAGCAGAATATCTCCATCCTCCACCACATAATCCTTGCCTTTGGTCATGATCTTTCCGGCAGCCTTGGTGGCGGCTTCATCGCCGTATTCCTTCAGTGTGTTATAGTTGTAAACAACGGCTTGAATGAAGGTCTTTTCGAAATCAGAGTGAATGACACCAGCAGCAGCTGGTGCTTTCACGCCCTTCCGGATGGTCCACTGTCGGACTTCATCCGCACCAGTGGTGAAGAAGCTGTTCAGGTTCAAGACCTGACGCATGGTGGTGATCACCTTGGGCAGACCAGACTTGGTTCCGAGCTTCTTACACTCTTCCTCGGCGGCAGCGTCATCGCCGACTTGGGTCAGGCGCTCCTCGAAAGAGGCAGAGATGGGAAGAAGAGGATCGCCAGGCGAGTTGGTCTTAATCCACTCCACAACCTTGGGCAGGTACTTGTTCTTCTGACGGATGTAGTCTTTCTCGCTCAGGTTGACCAGGTACACAACTGGCTTGGCTGTGAGAAGGAAGAGCGGGTTAATGACCTCAACCTGTTGATCATTAGTATAATGAATCACAGAACGGTTGAAAGAAACAATCGATCCAAAATGTAATATCAGATGGGACATAATCTCATGATGACCTCGCGTTGGTATATATTGGGCCATTCGAAGAGCTGGGATTATCGAGCAAAGCTCTTATTCATCATAATAGAAATGACAAAAAAAAAAAAGAAAAGGTGAAAAAAATATACATACCTCCTTAGGAGCCCAATCGCCCCTCCGAACATCGTTCCCATCCTTCAGGAACTGCAACACCTTAGCTACGGTGGCCTCCTCTTCCCTCAACTTCTTCATCTCAAGTGTCTGGCCTCCGCGCCTAGTCTGCTTAGACAGACCCTCGAGCGCCTTCTCAACGAACTCGATATCCTTGATCCGCAACTCTTCGTTGATAATAGTCAGATCACGGATTGGGTCGACATCACCCTCAACGTGGATAATCTCAGCGTCATCGAAGCACCGCACCACCTGGAAGATGGCATCGACAGCGCGGATATGCGACAAGAACGCATTACCCAGACCGGCACCCGTGGAGGCACCCCGGGTCAGACCGGCGATATCATAAACCGTCAGGTTGGCGGGGACCTGCGATTTGGGTTTGTAGTGTTCGCATAGCCACTTGAAGCGGTCGTCGGGAACGATCACGCGGGCTTCTTCGGGTTCAATGGTAGCATAAGGGAAATTGGCGGGGTTACCCAGCGAAGACTTGGTGATGGCCTGGAAGAGGGTGGATTTGCCGACATTGGCAAGACCAACCTGGTAGGAAGAACATGGTTAGAAAAGAGAAGAGAAGGAGAGAAAAAGGAAAAAGAAAAAAGGAGGGAATGTGGGTTTAAATATAGACAGAACCGAGAAAAAGAAAAAAGGGGAGGCTGGGAGAGACAGTGGGGGCACGGTTCAAGCTCACATACGATGCCACTCTTCAGGTTATTTCCTGGACGGCCCAAAAGGACTTTTTCTTGGACGGGAGCTTTCTTAGGAGGCATCTTCTTGTTTTTCTTCCTGCTGGCGTAGAAACGAACAAAGCCAAGAGAGACCGAAGAAGAAGAAGAAGAAGAAAAGGAAGAAGAGGGGCGAAGAGGGGAAAAGGAAAGAATGAAAGAAGCAGAAAAAGCAGAACCAGCTGCAGTTGAGAAGAACGAAAACCCGGTGGGACGAAGAGGAGGAATCGTGACGGCTGCCCACGAACAGGTGGGTGAGTTCTTTATATCTAATAACTATTATACACACACACACACAACTGATCTCCAGCTGGTTTATTTACAGTCCTTTTAGCCTCTTCCTCTTCTTTTTGCTTTTGTTCTTCTTTTCTTTTTCTGTTTTTTTCTTTTTTTTTTCTGTGTTTTTAGGTCGGACTCACCGCCCACGTGATGCTGCCACGTGAGAAAATGCCCTAGTCCAGTACAACGAAGCAAGAGGATCTCTGGGTATAAACCATCCATTATAAATGAATCCGGTAGTATAAATAGATTGATATAATACAAATAATCACACCGCTCCCATTCCCTATCAATTCCCCATCCATAACGCCAGTTATATTTAATTTACCCCTTTAGGTTTCCATAGCATCTCCCAAGTCCGTCTCATTCTCAACCATTCCAAGCATCTTCGCATAAGGAACAGTCACCCGTTGGAGCTCCCGATATTTACCTAGTAGCCCTGTTAGTCATAACAGTCACATCTATGGAGATCGATTCTACTTACCAAGTGCCAAGACCACCTCCTTCAATAGCACTTCTCTCGGCCACCCACAGAGCGTATCTGTTCCCTCTTTCCAGTTGCGATCTTGGTCACCGCTTGGCAATTTCCCTACAGTCTCACTCTCGTCCTCTTCCTCAAATAATCCTCCCATCAACGCTTGCAACAGTTCTTCGACCTTCATCTTCAGACCCTCGGCCCCAATACGTTTCGCGTACATCGACAGGTAAAGCCGGAACTCTTCCTTGGCTCCGAGTGTGAGTGTTGCAGCTAACCGGTTTTCCAAATGTGCAATGGAAACACTTGACTCGAAGCTCTCGTATCCCTCGCGAGACAAAAGTACTTTGATCAGTCGCTGGAGGTAGTACGCCCGCCCGCGAAGGAGGGTTTCGTGCGTTGTGTTGCGTTCCAGGAATGGGATTATGCCTGCCGACACAGCAGCCCTGGCGGCATTGTCTTGTTGTGAGTCTCTCGACTGGAGATTGCCCACCGGTGCATCGGTCGTGTTCCAGTATTGACTGCCTACTGCCCACCACGCTTCTGACATTCGCTGCCAGGTGTACATCATGGGTGAGTACGAGTATCCCTCTCCGTTGGAGAGAGCGACTATTATCCTGCCCTCGGAATTGAGCCGGGCATGTGTCACTGATGGCGCCGCGCTTGGGTGCGCGCCTAGCGTGTGGACAGCCGCATCCAATACAGGTTGAAGAGAAACAGGTGGGTGGGGCGAAGTGAGATGCTTCACATTCCACACGTAGCACATGCCTACCGCCGATATACAGAGCAGCCATGGCCAGTTACACTCAAGAATCACCGGCTGCGCCTCCAGCACGAGCGCACTGACAAGGCGGCGTCCGGCTGGCGTCCAGATATAAATTGATGCGTCTTCGCACGCCGCAGCCCACATGTACTGGTTCCCAGCCACGAGAAGCACACTCCGAGGAACGAAATCTTGCCAAAGTGGTTGCTCTCCTCGATACAACGTGAGGCGCACAGGCTCCCGGTCTACAGCCCTGCCTGTCAAACTGGCCGGCCCCGGATTGCGAGCTTCAAAGACAACATCTGCATGGGATTTATTCAGGTCTCCAGACGAACTGGGTGGTTCGGTAGGATTCCCACTGGAATCCAGTGCACGCAAAATCTGACTACGAATCTTCGGAACAGCCAATCGCAGTTGGCTAACCGTCATACACGGATTTGTTACGGCAGGTCGAATGAACTCCGGGGTCGGTTCTTGTCCCTTAGCCGCAGGTTGCGGCTGCACTGGAACAAGGCCATCCTGTGCATGCGTAAGGATAGCGGTCGCACCATTCTGACTGATCGAAGCCACGCGTTTCTCCACATAGTCCTCCCCGTCTTCGTCCTCAAGCTGCTCTAATTTCCGTTTATTTCCGAAAAGCAGGGCAGGAAGTCCTCCCTTCGGCAATCCATCAAAAGGTTTGGAGAGGTCAAGAATAGACTGTGGAGCATCCGCCTTCGCTTGACCGCTAACAGAGGTCATTAGCCGCGCTTGTGGTAAAGACGACTCTCCGGCCCCCGCTCCTGAGACCAGCAGCGGAGCAATTCGTTTCTTTCCATCTTTGGTGTACGTCGGTCGCTGCTTTAGCCTCTCCAATTTTGCTTGATATGGATCAGGCCCTTCCGGTTCTGCAGCGCCCGGGGTTGCAGCCGTCCCATTCGGTTGAGCTTTTTGGGTATCCGGCGCCGGTGACGGTCCTCGAGCAGGTGTTGTGCCGTTCGAAGGCAATGGCGCGGGTTTTCCGTTCACCTTATTATCAGCAATGATATGATCATCACCCATCAAAGCCCCCATTCTGCCTTCAACACCCTTTATCTCTCCAGCCTTGCTCTTTTCTTCCAGCAATAGGCCATCTGTAGTTTCCGCTATACCTGCACCTCTCCTATTCGTACCAAACTTGGTAAGTGACTTCTCATTCTCCCCCAACGCTAACGGATATCCTAATTCTCCTTCCTCAAATTTGATGCCAACGATTGTGCCATCCAACGCGGTTCCGAAAAGACACTTTCCGTCTGGGCTCCAGGCAAGATCTGAAATAGACTTCGCGGCCATCTCTTGAGCAACCAAAATCGGTCTTGGGTTACTCGTAATCCAAATGCTAAGTGACTTATCTCCCCCGGCACAGGCAATAACGGTGACAGGGTTATGAACAGCTGATTCATTCATTTGGGCATTGACCGGCTCTGGAGAATAAAGACGCGGAGAGAACGCGCAAACCTCCACTGGCGCTTCATGCCCGATAAGGTTAATATCACCATCCCAAGAACCTCGATTGATAATGGCCGCGGAACTGACAGGTCCATTGACGGCATTCGCAGCAGCAATATGCATACCATCCGGCGACCAGGAGCAGCGACGGAAGTAGGCAGTTAACGGGGAATTCTGAAAGGGGGTGACGATGGTTTGTTCAAGGACGAAGTTGTTCATTTGGTCATGAGCGCTCGCGTTCGGAGGAGGGGAGGTAAAGCGAAAGATGCGAACGGTGCGATCATCACTTGCGGTTGCAAAATACTTATTAGCGGGGTCAAACGTAATGCCCTTGACATGACTCTGATGCATAGAAATAGTCTTTAGTCTCTCAAAAGTATGCCCCGACCATACAACAACCTTGGAATCCAAGCCAACGGAAACCAAGATCGACGAATCATAAGACCACCCCAAATCCTGCACATCATTGTCGTGACCGATCAATCGTCGGATCGTACGCCAGTTCTCGACAGGAGGTGGATCGTCCGATCCTATCCCAGATTCCCCAACGTCAGCCACAGTCAACCGGTAAGGAATCCCAGCACATACCAAACGTGGAAGCGTGCGATGGAGGGGTCGCTTCAAGCATATAAATACAAACAATTTTATCATCCGCCCCTGAGGCCAGATATTTCCCGCTGGGCGAAAATCGGACGGCGTGAATCGTTCCGGAGTGATTGCTCATTGAAGCGAGTTGTTTCGGTTTATCGGCGTATTCAGGATTCGAGGCATTGTAAATCGCTTCCGTAGACCATATTCTAACGTGTCCATCTAAAATAATCGAGATTCATCGGTCAGCAATAAATTCTCAGGTTCACAGGAATGCGACAACTTACCTCCGGCCGCGGTTACCAAGCGGCTTCCATCTGAAGATACATCACAACTGTAAACCTCGAAGTCCTTCCTCTCACCTGTCAGAGAATAAGTGTATTAGTTTGCGATGAAATGAAGCACAGTTGCGCGCCAAATCGACAACAGAAGACATGAATCGGAGGGGGGTAGATACCTCCATGGGTTAGCCAAACTGGCTTGATTATATGCATTGTGAAATTCTATTGCAGAGATACAGTTCCTCCTGAGTCTCTAGGCAGTTAAGGTGATGGAAAATAGCTATCAGAGCATTGCAGACGGTGCAGGTTCATTAGGTGGGAGCTATGGTTCAGTGGGGAAGGGAGGGATAGACGAAAAGACTGGGAGAATAACAAATAAATCAAAAGATCTCGTAATAGGCAGAGTCAATGAACCCCGAGGACGAAACAGAATGAACGTAGTGGATATTCAAGGAAGCTTGGGCGTTGACGAAGGACAACAAAGGAAAGTCGCGACGATTGAGAAGGTCCGAATGTTTGTCTTGTCCGGCTGATGTTTGTCTTCCAAGCTTCTCATCATTTCCTTCCTTGCATTTTAATTGGTACTCTTATTCAACCCAATTCTTATATATCTACACCCTACCTACCTAAACTACCACCACTACTACTATACATCAACCAGTAGATCTAGGCAACTACCTATCACTCATCTTAAATACTCAACACCCACAGCTTTTCTCCGGATATTATGCCTGATCTCTCCTTGGGACGCTCACACAGCAAGTGAGTAGAGAAAATACATATCGTACAGTAATACCACGTGTGATCGCAGAAGCCTCAGCTCCATTTGCGACTCAACATCACTGGCGCATAGATAAGACGTAGAAATCAAATAGAGAATTAAGAAAAGCTATCGCTCATCCTCTTCAATTGATCACTTTTGCTGATGGGCCTGATCGAAGCTGTCCAACACATCCTGCGCAACACCATCCTGAGGAACCTGCACCTTCTCTTCATTGTGAGGCTCGGTCTTCTTTTCTTGCTCGTGCTTGTTTTCAGCTTTGCCCTCCGACTTTTCTTGGTGAGAGGTTTCTGTCTGAGGTTCCTGGACTCCGATGGACCTGGCCGCAATGCTCTTAGCCTGGCTCTCGCTAACCTTTCCATAAACCGCCATAGCATTGGCGATCATTCCGCCCATGTCACCAACGTTCCCAGGCACAACAACAGCAGTACCCTCGCGAGCCAGTTTGGAAAAGGCGTCAACATATTTCTCAGCAACGCTGAGACTAACAGCTCCATGGGCATTCTCTTGACCCTCTTCAATCGCCTTCGCGACTGACTCAATCCCGCTTGCTGTGGCTTGTGCCCTTAACATGATAGCCTCCGCTTCACCAGAAGCACGGTTGATCTGCTCGGCCCTGGAAGCTTCGGACGCAAGGATGATGGACTGCTTGCGACCCTCCGCAATATTAATCGCGCTCTGTCGCTGACCTTCCGAATCAAGGATTTCCGCCCGCTTGGACCGCTCAGCAGTGACCTGGCGATGCATGGCGGCAACAACCGCCTCCGGCGCATGGATATCCCTAATCTCATACCGCAGACATACCACTCCCCAATCTTGGGCAGCCTCATTGATCGCCTGAGTAATGTTGGTGTTCAGCATCGCACGTTCCTTCAGGACGTGATCCAAGGTAAGCTGGCCGATTTCAGAGCGCATCGTTGTCTGAGCAAGCTGGGAAATAGCATATTCCGCATCCTCGACTCCATAGCTGATTTCAAATGTTAGTCCAATATATCGTTCCCCTGGAAGCCAGCAAAACGGACTAACCTCGCCTTATAAGCATCAAATACCCGGGTATATAACACCCCATCCAGTTCCAACGTAACATTATCCGCCGTAATAGCATTCTGACTGGGTATCTCAAGGGCCGACTCCTTCAAGCTCTTCACGTAAGCAATCCGATCCAAAAACGGGACCAAGATAGCAAGACCCGGATCTAGGATCCGGTGGAACTTCCCCATGCGCTCGACAATCCATGCGGTCTGCTGGGGCACGAATCTGATGATCGTGTTTGCGGGAAGTGATTGGCGGTTAGAGAAATAGGTCGTCGGTGGCCCGTTGGACTGCGATGAGCTGGGGCCAAAGAGGAGGGAGGTTTCGGGGGCGGGTCTTGAGGGTGTAGTGCAAATGGTTCGTCGTCGGGTACGGCTTAATGCATTTGCTTTCACTATGTTGGAGTGAGGATGACGGAGTGCGGATAAGAGAAGACTGCGATTCATCGGGTGAGACTGGAGTAGCCTCGTTGTCCGTTTAGAGGCCACCTCCATTGTATAAGGGGTGGAAGTAGACAAAATAGTACAGAAGTAGATATGGGGTGAAGAGGAGGAGGAATCGGATGATGGAAGGAAGCTGCCAGAATGCGTTCTATTTGGGTATTAAGCACTTTCTGCCTGAGGCATTCAGACTCAAACAAGGCGAAACATTCATCCGACATATTGAGAGTATCTCAGGTACTCAGAAGTCTCTTACTTCCACCGTACAAACTTGCTGATCAAGGTGAATACAATGGACCAGTCCTATATTCCTAGTTTCTAATCACTCTTATAGTCTTGTAAACAAGCAAATACCCATCCATATAATATGCGCCTCGCATTACTCTAACAGAAATTGGATAATAACCCCATTTATGCAAAAGGAAATGAAGAAGAGAACAAAATACTCAAGACACTGCCGGCAAATCAACCACTGGTGTCAAGGTAATTCTAGGATAGAATGCAAGGCTTCCAACAAAATTGCCTGGCAACCTTCTTGAATGTAGTAGAGAGTCGAAATGGAGACATGAGAATTCGGTCTTAGAACGCAGCTGGGCCGTATTTGTTTGAGGGATCCTCTTTTTTTCTTGATTTTTTCTTTCACACTCCTGCTAAGAATCGAAGAAATATTAAAATGAACTGAATGGAACATGAAGATCTATGGTCGTGGGAATGAATTTTTGGCCCGGTGCACCACAGAAACATGAATCGATCTTTGAGGTACTGCCCAGTAAAACATGCCCGGACTCCTAGAATTTTCGAAACCCTCCCATGACTGAAGAAAAGAGAAAACAGGAAATACCGAACTCGAATGCGCATAGTATATCACATATCGTCTTCGCGCGACTGTGGTCGCTCGGTGACTCGACAACGGTGAATGCAAATATTCAAATAATGATGCAAGGTATGCAGATGGACAAACCACAAAGTAATAAAAGACCAACGAACAGAAAGGAAGAAAGAGAAATATGCAACATTACTTTTCCAGTCCCGGGTTCATAGAAGCATCGAAGACGCCATGAATGTAGCGTGAAAAAAAGCCCACTTCACCAAGGCGGGCATCGAGTCTGAAACATGAGGGGCCATGCTGGCCAATGTTTTCTTCCGAAAATGACAACAGCCTCGAATATCCTCCTAAAGGGGCTTTCATAAACAGATGATCGACGAACCCAGTCCCGGCGTTCCATGAAGAGGAAGGAGAAAGAGAAGGAGAAGAGGAAAATAATCATCAGCGCTAATACTCCTAAATTCATTGTACATTTGTGCATTGAAATTTGGAACCAAGAAATGCGACCAGAATTAGTGAAGCACATTCATGTCACGGTCGACATCGTAGGTTGCCGTTAAATTTCGTTTCTCAAGGACTCGTTTTTTGAATGACATTGTAAGGCTCGTTGACAATTTCGGAGAAAGGGATTCAGAGAAGTCGGTTCTCCTTCAACCAGGACAATGACAGGCATCTTGTGCGTGGCTTCGTCAAATGGTTGATTGGATATGTTTTCGATCATAGTGATTTATTCCGTTTGACGTCCTCGCTGAATTCATGTTAGTCATTCCGAACAGCCAGAGCAAGCTGAAGTATCATCATACCAAAAATACGACATTGCAGTGTCCGGGCGGAGGAAAACGGAGATTTCAAATGTCGTTGTTATGCGTGCTGTTTTGGATGTGTTAACAAATTTGTCGAGCTAAAAGAAGAGGCCCCCAATGGTTCAGAGAGTTGGCAATGGTGGATTAGGACACCCTAACTAACGCGCCACCATCACACCTTCCCACCTCATCATTTGGGACCATAACCATGATTCGGGTATTCATACATTGGTAATCTCAGATTGAGCGGCCACAGGTTTGGAAGGTGAGAACTCCGGTGCCTCAGACGATAGTGGTGTGCTCATGAAGCTATGCTCACCAGTACCATTCGGTAAGGATTTGTTAGGAGAGCCTTCGGCTGACCCGTTAGGAGTCCCATCCACCTGGTCTTGCGAGAATGGGATTTCATCCGACTTCCCAGTAGCCTTTGGTGGAGGCGGGCCTTCACTCTGTCCGGAAGGATCGCGCTGCGCCATCGGAAGAACCCACTGTTGACTATTCTCCCTTGGACGCAAACGATCGACACCATCTTCTCCAGTTTGATGTTCGACGTTCCTCAACTGGCGACTGACATGGCGGAGAAGATCAAAATCTTCGGTCAAGGTCTTGATACGCTTGAAGCCGGCGATGAAACTCAAGGGGACGAAGCCTTGCGAGTCCATGTGCTTACGGAGGAACAGGTCCTTGCAGAGATTATCAACCGAGAAATAATACTCACTGCCATGAATTAGTTTCCTTTGTTAAAAGATCTGTCGGTGGGGTCACATACAGTTGCATTGAAATCATGCTCATAAGGGAGAATGGCTCCATATAATGTTGATACGGAACGGCCGTCATTGGACCAGCGTGCATAGGGGGGTAGCCATACATGGTGTTAATATCAGCTGGGAAAGGATAAACACCATACATGCCAGCCGAGTTAGGCAACGAAGGAGATCTCATAGACATTCTATTACCGTGCTGCGAACCGTTCGCAAGACCTTGGGATCTCTGCCTATCATTGAAACCAAAAGACTTGGGGTGAACGAATGGTCCATGGGGCATATGAGCATTAACAAATTGAGGGTTTTGCGAGCCACCGTAGCCAGCATGGCCGCCCCGACCACGATGAGAGCCACGGCCTCTGTCAGCACGCGACTCACGATAATGATCCCTGTCCTTGTGATCCCGATCGCCCTGAAAACCAGCGAAGTCTGCTGACCTCGGGCCATTCTCAAAGCGACGGTCGTGGGACGAACCAGACCGGGAACCAGACTGTGAATCAACGGCGAGGCGGGGATTTCTACTATCGCCGCCCTTATGGGTTCCAAATTCGTGGTTTCTTGAGAAAGGCTTGGCGTCACGAGAATGTCGTGGGAGTGCTTCACTTCCATAGGCTTGTCTGCCAGCTGCATCTTCGGCGCCCTTGGCACCGCGGCTCCGGTCTGCGGGTTGAGAATTCTTGCGCTGGTCGCCAGATTTGGCAGCATCTGTACTATTTGAGCGTCTGGATTGAGCGGGGAGAGAATTAGCGCGTGCGGCATTTTGCTCGCTCCTACCCCTGTCTGTCGAAGCTCCTTGCTTTCCCACAGAGCCTTGGACGGCATTGGGCTTATCAGGTGTCCCAGCCCCATGGGTTCGTCCACCATCTCTTCCTCCTCGAGCAGCCCTGCCTCCTCTTCGTCCAGCAGACGGCAGGGGTGTACTGAAAACAGCGGTGGGTACATAGGGAACAGGCATCCACTTCTCCTTGCCATGTGGTCGAATAACAGGGCTCTTTTCGCCCCCTTTCTCGTTCTTTTCTTGGGCCTTCCTCTTCTCTTCACCCTGGGCGACTTGCGGGGTGGGCCAAAGGGTGGCATCTTCCACTGGAGGAAGCGCGGAACCTGTAGATTCCATATTAGTTTAGGATATTTCTACCATGTCGCGGCCCTAATTCACAAGTCTGCTGCAATCTTTGCTCATAACAGAAAAATAAAATTGCGGAGCAAGGCGATGGTCACTTACCGTCTTCTCGTCCCTTGCGACCGTCAGTCTTCTTGCGATCTTTGGCACCCTCAGACACTCCATCCTTCTTTTTCGATGCAGTCTTTGATAGATCTTGCTCTCCAGATCCCGGAGTCTTAGCTGGTTTCAACGAGGCCATGGCCTTGGATTTAGCATCTTGTGCCTCTTTCCTTTGTTGCCATATGTTCACCGCAGGGAGCGGGGCAGCTTTGAGTTCTTTCGGGGGAACGGGTTTTTCGGAGGTCGATTTAGATTTTCCTTTAGCACCCTCGGTGCTATTGCTCGGCTTCTCAGCGCTTGACGCTTGAGACTGCTTGTCCCAGGTAGAATCAGATGTTCCATTTGCTGCATTTGATGTCTCATCATCTTTACCATTCGCCGATGTCGAGGAAGTCACGACAGTGGGGGATGACGTTCCGGAAGCGTTTGGCTTGGACTTGGTACCAGCGGATTCAGATTCCTTGTCTGCACTGACGGTTGTTTTTGCCGCATCACGAGGCACCTCAGTCTCTGCGGTCACAGTTTCAGAACTCGACTGTGGACTAGAGTTGGTAGTCTCTTCATCTGCGGTTGGAGTTGTCTTGCTCGTATCTGTTGAAGGAGCCTTTGCCGTTTGTGGCGTTACAGGCAAGCCCTTGGCGGCTTGGGCATATGAGAATGTAGGCATTTCTGGTTTGGCGCTCATCGCTGCCATATTTCTTAAGATGGAAGTCTCAGATATGTCCGTACTAAAGCGGAAAGAAGAGAATGAGTTCTACCAGAGAACGGCTGCCTCCTTTGGCAACCTCAAAGAAACTCGTGTGTGTGCCAACTGGCGCGAAACTGCTTCAATGCTGGTGGAAAGGAGAATCAACTTCCGCCCTCTTGCGACCCCACCAGACTGCAACTTCCCGTCGATGGAAATTTGCTCCCACTCGAATGCAGGTTATAAAGTTGACGGGTTGAGGGGAAAAAGGTCAACGTGGATCACCCAGATGTCCTCCGTTATTCGACGACGGCACAAGGAGATCGGTGGTACGTGGTCAAAGTATCTAGCACACTAATCGCATCGGTAGGATGGTCACGATACTTGGCTCGGTTGATAACTGGCCTGGACGGCTGAGAGAAGGGCGAGGATGGAAACCGAGGTCGTAATCCGTATCGGAGCTGAGAACCCACACGTAGACGATGAGAGGCACTGCCTGTTCACCGTTGTCAATGAATCTAGCTACAATGGACGACGGTACGAATCGAAGGTAGCTCTGGATGATGCTCGTTCACTTGATCCCACACAGGTGCCGTCCACTTCGTGATTCGGTCTGTTAAGGGAATCCAACTGCACTGCGAAACTTCTCAGAAAAGTCAAACGACGCAAGACGAAATTCGACCCGAGACCAAATAAGCTGAGAGTCGAATGGAAACCTTCGCTGTCGATCCTGTGAAGCGTAGAGAAAAAAAAAATCGCGACTTGCACGTGGCGACCGGTTACGGATGTCAAGACGTCGAGGATCGGGTTTCTTTATGGAAAAAAAGAGACACAACGCGAGAATTTGAAGGAGAATTCCCTGAGGAATAAGAAGTGACAAAAAAAAATAAAAAAAAGTCGATTAAAGACCTTTGAATAGAAAAAGTCCGAGCGAAAAGTCAGGGACTTTTTGAGAAGATCAGGGTGCAGAGAAGAAAATCACAGCCTTGGCTACACAAGATGCCAACAGAATCGATTGACGTGTGAGAGGGGAATGAAACACCTCAAAGAAGATAAAGATGAAGGATGGGGGGGGGAGGTTGAAGTAAGAGAGGGAGAGAAAGGAAGAGAGTGTGTGAAAGAGAAAGAGAGAAGAGAAGAGAGTAAATTGTTTGTAGTGTGAAAGTGGAATTGGTGGAATCGGTGGAATTCCCTTTCCAGTTGGTAGTGGGAAAAAAAAAATTCACAAAAAAAACAGGAAAAATAGGAATTCAGCGTTTTTCCGCGTAAAAGTAAAATAAATTCATTGCATATATTTTTTTTTTCTGCTATCAAATCAATTTCGTTAATTATCTAATGCCGCCTGTCCGTCGTTCAACTCGAAAAAATGTGGACTCTCAGGGCTTCTGTGGGTAAACTGCCACGCTTAGATCCTTTGGTACCGGTTATTACTCTCTTGATACTTCTTGCATCCTACGTTTTCTTTTGTCTGTCTACTTGAAACTCTTCTTTCTACTGATCCCTTGTTCTGGTTTCCGCAAACAGAATGATAGATGTCCTGGTATAGCAGTCATATACAACCCAGTTCTTCCCTCGTTTACCTTACTTACCTAAGTGGTATATACGATTCACTCCCTACAATACAATTCTTATAACTCCCGATACATTTATAGACATCGAAGTAACAAATCCAATTAATTTAGTTATTTTATAAACCAGGCGGCAAAACCATGCCATTCCTTGCCAAAAGACCCCAAGCGAGGCATTTCATTTATAGACTACAACCAAGGGCAAATAAAAGGAAATAAAATGACTCGCAGTCAGGATCAACACCCATTAATCAATCTGCGATTAGGTTAATTGCACCTTATTTCTCCTGCAATCAGAGCGAGAATAAGCAGGAAACTGCCTATGTACATATCTAAGGGGGTTAAAACCAATATTTCCAAATAGATCACCACTATGTATAAGGCACAGAGTATATCTTTTTCACGTGCAGTCCAAGTAGTCCAAGCTCGTGGGATGATCAATCGGATAGTTGCAACAACTTTCTTCATGTCTATCCCAGTCTAGTCTACTCTAGTCTAGTGGCCGAATTAGATTTTATGTCAAAAATGCCATGATGTAACTTCCGCCTCAGTGGCCAATAACCAATAGCTTCGAGGCTGAAATACGGTCTGTCCAGCAGTTCGTAGGACCGTTGTGTAAATGGAAATCGGGAAATGCAAGTAGTACATAGTACACTTACCGGGTACACATACACCTGTAACTTATTAACTTATCCGATGGGTTCCGTTAGAAACCGTCTATTAGGGCTCAGTCCTTTTCCTGTGAAATACTGTATTCAGGTGATCCTGGTCGGAATTCTTCGGAAAGAAGTCTTGAATTCCTCCCGGACTATCCGCCCTCAAACATTATGAGTCACGTGGCCTTCGCACTGACTAAGACCTGGAGTGCATCATTTTACCAGTGCCGAACACTAACTAGCACTGATTCTCCGCGATCTACTTCACTGGATGGCTGCTGTCCAGCACCTAGTCGGTTGAGAATCTGCCACACAAATCGACGCTTCAAGCTTTCCCGGACCGGGATTTTTTCAAGTGCGTCGTATCCATTGAAGTATTTGATGAATGTAGGCCAGTATTTCTTCAGCGACGCTTGGAGTCCAGCTTCTTCAAGGTCGCCAGCTGCCCCATCCGAGTTTGGCGTCGCACCTAGCTGTTGATCTGATTCTAGGGTTTCAGATAATCGAGCTAGGATCTCTTCCAACCATCGTGACTCGATCGGGGATGCGCGATGCGGCATTAGAATGAGCGATGTGGTTCTCAGCGAGATATTTTTGTCCAATATTGAATGCGTCATGTGCATCTCGCTTTCTTTATCCCGTCCTCCAGGCATAGGCGTTTCATCACCACTACCCTGGCTTGCGAGGGAAGAGGAAGATGAACTAGCTGCATCGTCGACGCTTTCTTGCTCCTTCTGGCGTGGATCAGTCTTCCCTCGGTCCGAAGGTATCAATGTCGATCTGGCTCGGCCAGATACTTGTCGACTTCTTCCCTCCGAACTGCCATCTCTACAGTCTTCTTGATCTCCGGTGATACTTTGATCCTGGAGAATGTTCGAAGCTGAGTAACCCACCCGCCCCTTAACAGCCAGGCCAATATAGCAAAATATGCCTCCTTGTGATCCTTACTCGGTATAAAACTTCCGTACGGTCGTGGTGTCCCACTGAGCGCTGACAACATCTTCGGCAAGCTTGGGAGGGTTGGGAATGCTGCCTGATAAGCCGCAGTGGCCACTTCCAGTTTGCTGAGATCACAATTGGGAGATACAATGTATGTATCGCGCTGATGCAGCGGGGGAATAGCGCGCGCACGTCGCCAATACACGAGGTGGCTGGCCAGCATTTGTATGGTTGAAAGCGAAATGCCCGATGTCGCAGATATTTGAGCAAACGACTTGGTCGGTTTAGAGCACCGAATGTAGTGACCCAGCGCGGGCGCAAGCGCACCACCAGAGGCTTCAATGTCCTTTCGAATCGTCGCCTCATTGTCCAGTAGCAGCAATGCAAAATGCTTAGCTAGAACTTGATGTGGAGAACTGTTTTCATCAGCAACCGGGTCATCGGCTGGGGTAACGCTATCGGCAGTTGTAAGCCAAAGTCCAGGGCAGGCTTTATCACTCGGTCCGGAGACGTAGGGTGTTGAGGTTAGCGGTGGGATTTGGAGAGAGATAGAAACATCTTTGTTTAATGAGACGGATGCGATCTTCGATGCCGATATGCTAGTGTAAACTGTGTAGATGGCTTTGGCAAGGGACGATTGAGATATAAGTTCAGCATGAAGGTTGTTAACGGAGCTTCCTTTTGTCTCATCAGTACAATCATCATGCTACATAAAGGAAGCAACAAGCATACTTTTTTCCCTTGCAATTTCCTTAATATGGAGGATATGCTGAGACTCTCCCCAAACATAGTCCGTCCGAGCCTGTTCCCACTTCAAAGCTTTGGTAAACTTCTTGATGATATTGTCATATATTTCCCGAACCCGAATGGGGTATTCTAATAAAGGAGGATCCAAAACGAAGACAACATTAAACATAGTCATGGCATCTTTGTCGTCGCTATCTCGAGGGGCGCTTGGAGCGGTTCCTGCGTCCAGAGAAGTCGTCTGTTTAGAATCCGTCATATCATGCGACTCAGCGCTCTCTTCAATAGCTTCGTCCTGGTCATCCTCCATCTCATTATGCCCCAACTCTCCCCCTTCCCACTCACGCGACGCCTTTTTCTTCTTCCGCCTCTGCTTCCTCCAGCTCCCATCCTCGCGAACAAATACCGGCCACCCAACGAAAGCCAAATCATTAATCCCAACTTCGAACCGCCGTTTATGCCACGCACGCGAAGGACTCAGGAATTTCTCCCAAACATCCATCTGCAGACCCAAAAGTGATTCTCCAGGTTCCCTCAACTCCGCACCCGACACGTCCCCCTCCTGCCTATCAGACGCGACACCAGATTCATCCTCCACATCAGAATTCCCTCCCCGCTTCTTGTGTATCCGCCCAGGGCGCTGCAAATCCGTGCCCCCAGGGGACGAGGATGCATCATCGAGGCTGAAATTGCTAGGCCGGTGCGCCGTAGATACCCCGCTACCTCCTTGGTGATTCTCCTCTTCGTCTTCGTCAGACGTCGTCCCACTTGCATCGGTAAAGTCCGAATCGTAGCCTTTATTCAAACCACTTCGCGTACGCGATATGCGCCGCCCTTTCATCGTCGGTCGTAGCCCATTCTCGCTGAGGGGGTTCGGCGGGTAATGGAATACCAAGCGGGGTCCGGCACGCGAACGGACAATTAATATGATTGCTACCAGACATGGGTCGGGGGGTCGTGCTATTGAGGACATTTTAAAGGGAGTGCATTGATGCACTGGGAGAGGTTTGATGTTGGGGAACCTTGAGAAGCGGAAATCCTTAATTTGGGTGATTTCCCCGCATGAGTTGGAGTAATGAATGGGAACACTGGCATACAGACAATATTGAGTATCAACAATCATAAATAAGTTAAAAAATCAAAAAAGATAAAAATACAGAAAAAATAATTTAGGTCGAGTAAAATTACATTTCCTATTCAATCATTGTACAGTACACAAGAGATGCGAGATGTCATATACAGCCAAAAAGCCCAATCAACGCCATACCAATGCAGAAACACTTCCAATCGTCTGAATCTCATGCTCTTAGATAGCTTCTTCGTATATCGCACTCATAGAGCATACAGTATCCCCCTTCACTGCCTATACATCACGTACTCGTTCCACCACCATCACCTCCAGTATTCGAAGCATTTCCTTTACCTTGATCTTCCTTAAAGACAAGACCAAGGTTCTTAAAATCATCCGGCGCCATGAGGTTCCTGTTCACAAGGAATTGGAGTTCAGCGGATATCCACGATTGACAGTACAGGTCAGAGAACATACTTGTCCATTCGACAACCCAAATACCCCTTGGCCAACTTGCGGCATTCGTCGTCGTTAACGCCTCGCCTTGACTTGAGGCACTTCAAGTAGTCTTTTATAAGATGTTTGCATTCACCTGTGGGATTGAACGTAAGTCAGATGGGCAGTTCGGTGATTTGGTCGGGTTGAGACTTTGTGTATTGATCCTGTAAATGGGATAAGAGCAATACCTTCATGGTCAAGAGGGAAACTACCCCTTTTAGGACTGCATACAGCAATTGTTAGCCAATTTTGCTTACTATCATTTTGTAGTTTGAAATAGAAGATCGACAGCACGGGTCAAGGCTAGGAAAGAAGCACAATGAACTCACGGAGTAGGCTTATAATTCGGCGTCCCGCTACCGGGGCTTCCAAAACCCATTTCCACGCAGTTAGAAGATCTGTGACTGTAAATAGATGAACAATATGATTCCTCAAGACGAAAAGCGACAGAGAAGAAGTTGCTTATCCGAAAAGTTCAAGCCAAACTCCGAAATCAAACAGGACAAACTGCCCAAACATCGAATCCACCACCTCCACTTTCATCATGGCTTGTTTCGTTTTGGCATCTCATAGGATATCGCTGACTTGCAAACCAGCTAAATACGCATGTTTGCATCGTATGACTGTTTGTCTGCGCTATGGGAGTTTATCCATTGGCGGTTCTGTCAATGGTTCTTTGAGTGCGGAGTTAGCGGAGTATACAGATCGCGCATATATATAGATGACGTTTCTCTCTTTTTCCCCGCCTCTCTTTTGGTAGATATCTACTATTATCTTGCTGGAATTCAGAAATCCCTGGAATAAACTACATTTAACCTCTAAAGAACATTCGCTATACAAAAATGCCCATGTCAGTATAACAAAGCGACTATTCACACCATGCCCCGACGTCATCTATCTACAGACACCACCCCAAGGCCTACAACCTGCATATGAGAAAACACTAACAAAACCCAGGAAACTAGAAGGAAGCTGTCAGTGCGGCGGCATACAATTCACCCTCAACTCTCAAACTCCAGTACCTTACCAGCTGTGTGCATGCAGTATCTGCCGTAAAGTTGGCGGATACAGCGGCAGCGTCAACCTAGGCGGGATAGCAAATAGCCTGAAAGTAATCAAGGGGAAGGAATTGATCAAGTGAGTAAATCCTTTCAATTGCTAATCCCTGCTAGGAACCGACATCCATCAAATCTATCCACTTTCCTAAGTGCTGACCTATCAAGGAAATACACCGCGATCAAAGATCAAGGCAAGCCGAACCAGGAGCGCTGCTCGTCGGAGCGGAATTTCTGCTCTAACTGTAGCACCATGCTCTGGCTTTGGGATCATCATTGGCCTGAGCTGATTCATCCTTTTGCTTCGGCGATTGACACCGAGTTGCCCGTTCCGGATGAGATGGTATGCATAATGGAGGATTCGAAACCGAAGTGGGTGCGGTGGCCCGAGGGGAAGAAAAGTGTGCATGGTTCCTATGGTGGGGATAGTCTTGAAGAGTGGCATAAGAAGCATAATTTGTTTGTTCAGTAATGAATTTGGTTGATGATTGGCGTGACCAGGGGGATGTAAAAGAAAATTATATGGCATCTACATGATGAATCGAGTTGTACCGGACTTGAAAAGAAAAATCATCTTGACTTGTTTCTATTCATGACTAAACGCTCTAATATCATTCATTACCTGGGAAGCATGGTTAGCCTGGGAAATGCCATGCGATTAGAAACAAGTGGGTAAAATGGAAGAATATCAGTTCTCCAAGGTGAAATTTTAGGTTTCTTCAATTTGGGTTCAGAAAGAACACAGCGATTAGGTGATCATCAGGGAGTAACTAGGAAAAGAATGATTTGAAAATACTTACAGTAAGAGTGGTATACCCGTCTACAAAGTCTTATACGAGTCCCTACCCACAAGGGTTAGCAACATGATTCACAGGATACCATGTGTGGTTTAAATGAAGCAATATATGCCAACTAAAGTCAGGCTGTAAGTAAGTCAGCATAGCACTTTGGCAGATAATAATAATAATGACCAACTTACCTCATTAAATCAGATTTTTGAAGATTAATCATCCCCGAACGAGAGTCCGGTTCAAACAGTGTGAATAAAAAAAGTTCATCATAGAGTTGGCCATGATCCAAGAAGGGATAATATTAAGTGAGATTGAAAATACCTAAGGGCGAGTCAGTTATGATTCCGCAATTCCAATTACAATAATTGCCAACGAAGAAGTTGATTAAGGCTCAGGTGACGAGATCTCAACAAGTATTATAACCCCCTAGCACCCGCAAAGTTGTACGCTTTGCTTGGAATGGATGTAGGTTGATATAAACATTCTGTCCGCCCGTTCGTTCAAGGTATCTTCATTGACAGACAGCAAGGAAAAAGGGGTATAATTATATGTACCTATCCACAGTTCGTTAGCAATGGAACATGGACAGTAGGTTTGTGGCATAAATGAAGCAAATTGAGTAAAGTCAGACAAGGCTGAAACTTGAGTAAATGACAGATTCCACATGAAGATTAAGTTTGAGGAATGCCTATAACATGTCGAAAGGATCATCATACAAAGGTGATTGAGAAAGGGGAATAGAAGACTTCAAGTTTACCATACCTTTTATTCTACAGTTTGAGATCAGAAGGACGAGAGTCGTCATTAGATCCGAGTACCTAAACAGAAAATATCAGCATTGATCAAGGAATAATAATTCTCAATAACTGAGGATAGTGCTGTGGCTCAGAGTAATTCTAGAGACTTATGGAAGGTCCTTCATGTTTTGTCGGACGTGGATACTCCTGTTAAGGAATTCATCCCAGAAACGACTTGGGCTGTGAGGAAGGAGAAGATAAACTCACATCTTGACCTGCAATAGGTACTCATGGTACATATTTCGAGTCAAAACAGGTATAACAAGCCATCATGCAGGTGGCATGACCAAAATCGAAGCTTGGAGATGCAAGCTCCGAAGGTTGAGAGAAAAATGTTGTGGGTTCATTTTCGAAAATTTATCCGTAGTCGGGCCTACGGAAAGTCATTCATGCCAGGTACGCAGTTTGATTCGTTTGGATTGTTTATTATCGAGTAAACCCTGTTTGCATCATTAATCTGGGTTTGATGGCAGCCATACTTTTGTAGCAGCAACTCGCCATTATGAAATACAAGACTCGAATATGGCTAATGGGATCTATTTGAAACAAAACTCGTGAGAAAATATTTCATTTTGGCTATGTCATTACCCATAAAGACATGATATACAGTACTACATTATAGTATTACACTATCGGACTGAGGCTTCTCATAACTTCTATAAAACAAATAAATTGATTCCTAATTATGGACAGGCTTCTCAACTTAGCTACAAGGCCCTGTCATTATAATTCGCAGTTCATCGGGACGTCATCGCATGCCAGAGCGGCAACGCCATACGAACTGCGTCAAATTGACGTCGTAGCGGCAAGAATGTGAGCAGTATATAATGACTTGCCTACCTTTTAAGGAAATGCAAGTGCTGAGACTACCATCACTCACTGCATAGCATTTTCTCAAGATCCGCATCTTAGAATAAACCCGAAATGCCCAACACACGATTCAAGTTGAACACCGGAGCCGAAATCCCAGGAATGGGATTTGGGACCTGGCAAGACGAAAAAGCGCAGGAAGATGCTGTTGTCGAGGCCATCAAAGTAGGATATCGCCATATTGATACCGCTGTCATGTTAGTGTTCGGCTCCCTAGTTTCCCCACGTGCTAACGCGCAGGCAGATACGGGACAGAAAAACATGTAGGACGAGCGGTCAAAAGGGCCGGAGTTCCTCGAGACCAGCTTTTCATAACGACCAAGCTCTGGAACAACAGTAAACATCCTGACGATGTCCCGAAGGCGTTCGAGAACTCGCTCAAGGAACTGCAAATGGATTATGTAGATCTCTTCTTGATCCATTGGCCGGTAGCCTGGAAACGAGGACCCGATGTGATGCCCAAGGACGCGAATGGGAATATGATTATGGAAAACATTGACAATGTCGATGTATGTGCATTGCTTGTCCCTCCTTGTCCTGTTTGGGGTCATTAAGTGTCTGCAGACATACAGAGCGATGGAGAAGATATATCATTCCGGAAAGGCGAAAGCAATAGGCGTCTCGAACTTTTCTAAAGCCGAAATGGAGCATCTACTGAAGAACTGTAGTGTTCCTCCTGCGGTGCATCAATTAGAATGCCACCCATGGCTGCAGCAACAAGAGTTCACCGAGTGGCTCAAGGGAAAAGGAATCCATGTCACGCATTATTCAGCACTTGGAAACCAGAATGAAATATATGGCTCAGCTGGACAAAAATTGGGAAAGCTGATCGATGAACCCATTCTGGCTGAAATTGGGAAGAAGTACGGAAAATCGCCGCCGCAGGTGGCTATCGGTAAGCATCTCCTATATGGCATAATGACCAGGGTCGATGTGATATTGGCTCTAACTGGTAGATTTACACCAGCTTGGGGTATTACTCAGGGTCACTCGGTGCTCTCGAAGTCCAAGACCCCTTCGAGGGTCCGGGCCAATTTTGAAGGCGACTTCAAACTTGACGAGGATGACATGAACAAAATCAAGACCATGAACAAGAAGCTCCGGTTCAATGACAGCAGTGGTGACTTTGGAAGGGATTTCTTTCAGGATCTGGAGCCAAATATTTGACTTGGAGCAGTTCTGAAAGCGTGCATAACCTACGTCAGAGAATGTGGCGCAGCAGTGATCATCACCTAAATTGTAAATTGAATAAATAACCACAGAGCTTAAGGCTGCCTAATTTCTATTGCTGCGTCTTCGGAACATATATTATTTGGAAAAGCCATTCTGATATTCCAGTTTTACCTATTGTTATGTCATGAATATAAGACAGCATTTATAGTCCTCCCATAAATCCCCTAACCATGCGAGAACTCGTGCTTGTGTTGTCATATGTCATCGACTGGATCTTTATCATGTGGGCGTCAAGTATCAAATAATATGATAAGGGACCAGACTATGCTGACAGCTTGCCAGTGGAATCGCACTTATAGGGTATGCCTTTTCTACCACCACTCCAAACCAGAGACCGTTTACCCTCACCGATGCGAGCATTTCCTACCCATACGTCAAAGATGAAACTGTATCAGTGGGCGTAATGGTTGTAGTCAGCTTGGTCGCCCCGGCTGTGATAATTGTCCTCGTTTCCCTTGTCTTGATCCCCGGCTCCGTAGTAGACAGGACTGCTTCTCGGACCGTCTTAAAATATAAACTATGGGAATGGCATGCCGGATGGATGGGCCTAGCACTAGCCGCCGCCGGGGTGTTTATGGCCACAGAGGGGTTGAAGAGTTTGTATGGTAAACCGCGACCCGACATGCTCGCTCGCTGTGACCCCGACCTTTCAGATATTGCGGCTCATGCAGTCGGCGGCTTGGGAGGAAAGCTTAATGGCGCTCCAACAGTTGTAACTTGGAAAATATGCCGGAACAAGTCAGATATGTTGAGGGTCCAGGGATTCTCAAGCTTTCCCAGCGGGCATTCATCATGTAGGGAGACCCAAAGAAGCCGCCGAAGTCCAAACCCCGCATGCTGACATTGACCAAGTTTCATTCGCAGGATTGACCTATTTGTCCCTCTGGCTGTGTGCCAAGTTCTCGGTCACCTTTCCATATCTTTCCTACTATCCATTCCAATCTCGTTTGCATGGTCGGAAACATGAAAAGTCATCCGAGAACCCAAATGGCGACGTGGATTCAGAGGGAGACAAGGGCATGTCCGTTCGAAGCCAAGGAGCCGCCCCGCCAGTATATCTGATTATCATCGCATTCGTCCCATTTGCAGTTGCTCACTTCATAGTTGCTACCCGCTGGTTCGATCACCGACACCATGGGTTTGACATTATTTTCGGATCACTCATGGGGATCGTTTTTGCGTGGACCAGTTTTCAGCTGTACCATCTACCCATTAGACGCGGTGCCGGCTGGTCTTGGGGAGCGAGAAGTCGTTACCATGCGTTTTTCAAAGGCGTTGGAAAACCAAGTCACGTCGGCGACGATAATTGGACCAGTTCGCGCGTAATGCATTCGAGTGGAGCGGATTTCCGGCGGCAGGATGGTGATATCGAGAGCGCTCCAGGAGCATTGGTGACGTAAGCAGCTGGAATTGGATAGGTAGAGGTTGGACGGGAGGAGGATGGAGTTCGGGACAGACTGTATCATTAGGGCAAAATGCTTTTTGGAAATATGATTGCCTTAGGTTGTTTGTTTAGGACGCGACGGTCAGCTGCTAGATTAGCATACTCAGACGTAGCTTTCCATCATCTCCATCCACCAACTCTGCCTTCATCCCACCTTGCTTTCGCCTCGCGCCTTGCTGCCAATTTGGCAGCTTCAGCCCTAACTCGTCTTATCCAATCCACTACTTCTTTTTCGGTTGCCCGTCCATGGTGATCCTCTTCGAGGAAGCTCTCCTCAACTGCTTGGCAGACCGCCTCTTGTTCCGCGATGGATGCAGCGAGACGTTGGTACAGTGCCTTGGGTGACCAGGGAGCTAGTGCTTCGTCCATTTCCGTTTGTTTCTTGCGCCAGGAGACCTCAAGTGACTGATGAGTTAAGAGGAGGGTTTCTGTTGAAGCGCGCAGATCAGATAGGTGAGATTGGAGTTCGAGCAAATGGGTCGCCAGATCTTGGTTGTATTTCAGTAAAGACTGAAGGCTCTGTTGGTTGGCCGAATACGACGGATGGTGAGTGGAGAGCGCGGAGATGAGAGCAGGGTCTCTAAGGATGGATTGTAGATCTATAGTCCTGTTTATCAAGAGTGCAACTTGTTAGTATGCGGCAGGATAATAATAGACAAAGAAGGGATCCAACATACGATTTATCTTTCACGTTATCTGGTAGCCAGCCTTCTTCAACAGTCGGAGGTTTCGGTAGAGTAGTTTGGGAGTTGGGATAGTTCATAGTGGAAAGATACGGCGACTGACTCCCGTTTCCTGGCTGGGAATTGCGCTCTTGACTGTACTGACCCTCATGCTGAAAGTGCGGTAAGGGTTGGTTGGTCTGGGGAGTTCCCATTCGACTGACTTCATGGCTGCTTGGTTTTGGAGGGGGAGGGGGAGGAGTATCTGGATTTAGGGAAGGATTCATATTGGAGGGATTGAGAAAGATGGGTAGAAGGAAGTATAAGTTAGGTACCTAGTAGTTGAAGAGTGAACGAGGAATAAACAAAGTGACAACCCCAAATAGACTGACTGACAGTCGCTTAGTCATTCACCCCCGCAAA